>CAJVRN010000231.1:2732500-2857500 GCA_911728415.1 Lagocephalus sceleratus | reverse complement strand
TTTAAAGTCCTTTATTTTTATTTTTCAAACTCTTAACCCCCTCAAAGGGGGAGGGCTAATGTTGTTTTGAATCCTGGGTGTTATTTGATGGTTTGAAGAAATAGAATGTGGCAGATATGAACGTCATGTCATGGTGATTTTGTTCAATGTCTAACCTGGTCTTGTCTGAGGGACCTTGGGTGTGTCACATTTGCATGTATTTTAGCTGGTTTGTCAGATATTAAAATAAGTAAGGTGTACCAGTGTGGAGCTTCCGATCTCCGTCTTTTAAATGGGTTTTATGTTTAACTACATTCATGCATGGTGGTTACGTTTAATTTGTGGAATTTTTATTTTCTCAGGAATCTTAACTTGATAATAGAATTCTACAACTAATTACATTTTGAGAAGTATTTTCACAATAAATGCACAAAATAATCATAAGGGTTGTCAATTTAATTCTTTGAGCTTTTATTTTCCCAGGAAGCTTGACTGAATAAGAGAATCCAAAGATTACAGACTGATCAGTCACTGATCATGTGGTGACCCTTTGGATAGATGGAGGTTAACAACATGCTGGAGGAGCTGAGGAGCTTGTGGTCTTGCTACTGCCCTGCAGAGTCCTTCCATGTCTCCACTGTGCTCTGCTGGATGACCTCTTCATCTATCAGCACGATGAGGAACATCTGCAGCAGGTGTGCTGGCTGCTTCATGCCACCTATCAGGTCCCCCAGTGCTTTCATGGCCGTCTGCTCACTCTTCTGGTTCTTCAGGAAGAACTTGAGCAGAGGCGTCCATCGCATCATGCCACGGCCGTTGAGGCGGGGGACGTTGCCATCAATGATCTGTGATTGGCAGACACAGGTCATGAGGATCTCCAGGAACACGTCTGATGACTGGTTTTCCTCATCAATGTTCTTTTGGAGCCAGTCGATGAGGTCCTGGCTGCTTTGATTCCCTTGAAGGAGAACATTGAGCCTGCTGCAGAGCTCTTCTTCACTGATCTCCTCTTCCTCCTCAGGGGATTCTGGAGCCTCCTCAGCCTCTTCTTCCCTCCACTCTATCTGAGCTTGTTTGGGTTCAGGCTGAGAGTCCTCAGATTTAGTTTCTGGAGAACTACTTTTTTCTCCATCACAAACTTCCTCCAAACTTTCTTCTGAGTCGCTCCTCACCAGCCTGTCGCTGTTATCATCTTGATTGAGCAGCTTCTTCGGGGGACTCTGAGGCTTCCTCATCCTCTCAGGAAAAGCAGCTTTCCCGAGTGGAGGGAAGTCAGCGTCCAGGTCCAGGTGGAACTCTGGAGGCGTCTTGTTTTTCTTCTGGTCCTCCTCTTCCTCGTCCCAGCGTTGACGAGCAGGAGGCCTTGAGTTGTTCCTCCATGAAGGAAATGTCGCCATGGAAAGTCTTGTGTTCAACAGCCTTTCCTTTTGTGTTTTCTTGGTAACAACAGTCCACTTCCCGTCTGTAGAAGAATTGTTGGGATGGGACTTGGAGTTCTGGCCCTGATAGTTTTTCTTCTCCATGTTTGTATTCAGTTGGCTCATCTCGTGCATCGATTGAGTTGATGTTTGTTTTAGTTTGTAGTTTAATATAACTAAAATAAACCAATATGTAGTAGTAGATCAACTTTAAAGGCTTTGTCTTAACTTTAATGTTCATAACTTTAAAGTCCTTTGAAGTTTTTATTTTTCCAGAAAATTTAACTTAATAATAGAATCCTATGATTTCACAGCTGTTCTGTATTTTCACAAAATACCAGTAATCATAAAGTTCATGTCACTAATCATGTGGTGACTCTTTGGATTTTATTGGCGTAGATGGAAGTCAAAGTTTGCAACAATAAACCAAGAGTCTATTTCTTCTTAGAACATATAAAATCACACACAAGACACAAATAGAGCGCCTTAAGAATACAAAAGAGGAAAAGTAAATTGATGATATTTAGGATTCATCCTGCAAAGATTTACCTGAGCTCACATCCTCCACCCTGACATCAGGAGATGATGATTCTTGTGACATTCACTCAGCCGTCAGTCACACAGCAGGACTTTGTTGGTGTTTAGACGATGCAGTGAAAGAATGTGAACGGGCTGAACTGGGACATGTGGAAAAGAACCAGTCTGATTTCTGGAATTCACCTTTCATTTTAAAGACTTTTTTATTTTTCAACTACATTCATGTATGTTGGAGAAGTTTCGATTGAATTCTTTGAGCTTTTATTTTCCCAGGAAGCTTGACTTGATAATAGAATCCAACAACTAATAAAATTTTGAGAAGTATTTTCACAATAAATGCACAAAATAATCACAAGCATTGTCAATTTAATTCTTTGAGCTTTTATTTTCCCAGGAAGCTTGACTGAATAAGAGAATCCAAAGATTACAGACTGATCAGTCACTGATCATGTGGTGACCCTTTGGATAGATGGAGGTTAACAACATGCTGGAGGAGCTGAGGAGCTTGTGGTCTTCCTACTGCCCTGCAGAGTCCTTCCATGTCTCCACTGTGCTCTGCTGGATGACCTCTTCATCTATCAGCACGATGAGGAACATCTGCAGCAGGTGTGCTGGCTGCTTCATGCCACCTATCAGGTCCCCCAGTGCTTTCATGGCCGTCTGCTCACTCTTCTGGTTCTTCAGGAAGAACTTGAGCAGAGGCGTCCATCGCATCATGCCACGGCCGTTGAGGCGGGGGACGTTGCCGTCAATGATCTGTGATCGGCAGACACAGGTCATGAGGATCTCCAGGAACACGTCTGATGACTGGTCTTCCTCGTCAATGTTCTTTTGGAGCCAGTCGATGAGGTCCTGGCTGCTTTGATTCCCTTGAAGGAGAACATTGAGCCTGCTGCAGAGCTCTTCCTCACTGATCTCCTCTTCCTCTTCAGGGGATTCTGGAGCCACCTCAGCCTCTTCTTCCCTCCACTCTATCTGAGCTTGTTTGGGTTCAGGCTGAGAGTCCTCAGATTTAGTTTCTGGAGAACTACTTTTTTCTCCATCACAAACTTCCTCCAAACATTCTTCTGAGTCGCTCCTCACCAGCCTGTCGCTGTCATCATCCTGATGGAGCAGCTTCTTCGGGGGACTCTGAGGCTTCCTCATCCTCTCTGGAAAAGCAGCTTTTCCGAGTGGAGGGAAGTCAGCGTCCAGGTCCAGGTGGAACTCTGGAGGCGTCTTGTTTTTCTTCTGGTCCTCCTCTTCCTCGTCCCAGCGTTGACGAGCAGGAGGCCTTGAGTTGTTCCTCCATGAAGGAAATGTCGCCATGGAAAGTCTTGTGTTCAACAGCCTTTCCTTTTGTGTTTTCTTGGTAACAACAGTCCACTTCCCGTCTGTAGAAGAATTGTTGGGATGGGACTTGGAGTTCTGGCCCTGATAGTTTTTCTTCTCCATGTTTGTATTCAGTTGGCTCATCTCGTGCATCGATTGAGTTGATGTATGTTTTAGTTTGTAGTTTAATATAACTAAAATAAACCAATATGTAGTAGTAGATCAACTTTAAAGGATTTGTTGTAACTTTAATGTTCATAACTTTAAAGTCCTTTGAAGTTTTTATTTTTCCAGAAAATTTAACTTAATAATAGAATCCTATGATTTCACAGCTGTTCTGTATTTTCACAAAATACCAGTAATCATAAAGTTCATGTCACTAATCATGTGGTGACTCTTTGGATTTTATTGGTGTAGATGGAAGTCAAAGTTTGCAACAATAAACCAAGAGTCTATTTCTTCTTAGAACATATAAAATCACACACAAGACACAAATAGAGCGCCTCAAGAATACAAAAGAGGAAAAGTAAATTGATATTTAGGATTCATCCTGCAAAGATTTACCTGAGCTCACATCCTCCACCCTGACATCAGGAGATGATGATTCTTGTGACATTCACTCAGCCATCAGTCACACAGCAGGACTTTGTTGGTGTTTAGACGATGCAGTGAAAGAATGTGAACGGGCTGAACTGGGACATGTGGAAAAGAACCAGTCTGATTTCTGGAATTCACCTTTCATTTTAAATATTTTTTTATTTTTCAACTACATTCATGTATGTTGGAGAAGTTTCTCATTTTTTTTTATTTTCCCAGGAAGCTTGACTTGATAATAGAACACAACACAAGTGAAATTGATCACAAAAAGCACAAACTAACAGGGAATAAGCTCTAGCAGAACAAACAGACTGATCAGCACGATCAGTGTACCCTGGAGTGTTAGAGGTTAACAACATGCTGGAGGAGCTGAGGAGCTTGTGGTCTTCCTACTGCCCTGCAGAGTCCTTCCAGGTCTCCACTGTGCTCTGCTGGATTACCTCTTCATCTATCAGCACGATGAGGAACATCTGCAGCAGGTGTGCTGGCTGCTTCATGCCACCTATCAGGTCCCCCAGTGCTTTCATGGCCGTCTGCTCACTCTTCTGGTTCTTCAGGAAGAACTTGAGCAGAGGCGTCCATCGCATCATGCCACGGCCGTTGAGGCGGGGGACGTTGCCATCAATGATCTGTGATTGGAAGACACAGGTCATGAGGATCTCCAGGAACACGTCTGATGACTGGTCTTCCTCATCAATGTTCTTTTGGAGCCAGTCGATGAGGTCCTGGCTGCTTTGATTCCCTTGAAGGAGAACATTGAGCCTGCTGCAGAGCTCTTCCTCACTGATCTCCTCTTCCTCTTCAGGGGATTCTGGAGCCTCCTCAGCCTCTTCTTCCCTCCACTCTATCTGAGCTTGTTTGGGTTCAGGCTGAGAGTCCTCAGATTTAGTTTCTGGAGAACTACTTTTTTCTCCATCACAAACTTCCTCCAAACATTCTTCTGAGTCGCTCCTCACCAGCCTGTCGCTGTCATCATCCTGATGGAGCGGCTTCTTCGGGGGACTCTGAGGCTTCCTCATCCTCTCTGGAAAAGCAGCTTTCCCGAGTGGAGGGAAGTCAGCGTCCAGGTCCAGGTGGAACTCTGGAGGTGTCTCGTTTTTTCTTCTGGTCCTCCTCTTCCTCGTCCCAGCGTTGACGAGCAGGAGGCCTTGAATTGTTCCTCCATGAAGGAAATGTCGCCATGGAAAGTCTTGTGTTCAACAGCCTTTCCTTTTGTGTTTTCTTGGTAACAACAGTCCACTTCCCGTCTGTAGAAGAATTGTTGGGATGGGACTTGGAGTTCTGGCCCTGATAGTTTTTCTTCTCCATGTTTGTATTCAGTTGGCTCATCTCGTGCATCGATTGAGTTGATGTTTGTTTTAGTTTGTAGTTTAATATAACTAAAATAAACCAATATGTAGTAGTAGATCAACTTTAAAGGCTTTGATGTCACTTTAATGTTCATAACTTTAAAGTCCTTTTACACTCTTAACCCCCCTCAAAGGGGGCGGGGCTATTGTTGTTTTGAATCCTGGGTGTTATTTGATGGTTTGAGAAATAGAATGTGGCAGATATGAACGTCATGTCATGGTGTTTGTTCAATGTCTAACCTGGTCTTGTCTGAGGGACCTGGGTGTGTCCATTTGCATGTATTTTAGCTGGTTTGTCAGATATTAAAATAAGTAAGTGTACCAGTGTGGAGCTTCCTCTCCTCTTTTAAATGGGATGTTTTGCAGGGTGGTTACTTTAATTTGTGGAATTTTTATTTTCTCAGGAATCTTAACTTGATAATAGAATCCTACAACTAATTACATTTTGAGAAGTATTTTCACAATAAATGCACAAAATAATCATAAGGGTTGTCAATTTAATTCTTTGAGCTTTTATTTTCCCAGGAAGCTTGACTGAATAAGAGAATCCAAAGATTACAGACTGATCAGTCACTGATCATGTGGTGACCCTTTGGATAGATGGAGGTTAACAACATGCTGGAGGAGCTGAGGAGCTTGTGGTCTTGCTACTGCCCTGCAGAGTCCTTCCATGTCTCCACTGTGCTCTGCTGGATGACCTCTTCATCTATCAGCACGATGAGGAACATCTGCAGCAGGTGTGCTGGCTGCTTCATGCCACCTATCAGGTCCCCCAGTGCTTTCATGGCCGTCTGCTCACTCTTCTGGTTCTTCAGGAAGAACTTGAGCAGAGGCGTCCATCGCATCATGCCACGGCTGTTGAGGCGGGGGACGTTGCCATCAATGATCTGTGATCGGCAGACACAGGTCATGAGGATCTCCAGGAACACGTCTGATGACTGGTCTTCCTCGTCAATGTTCTTTTGGAGCCAGTCGATGAGGTCCTGGCTGCTTTGATTCCCTTGAAGGAGAACATTGAGCCTGCTGCAGAGCTCTTCCTCACTGATCTCCTCTTCCTCTTCAGGGGATTCTGGAGCCTCCTCATCCTCTTCTTCCCTCCACTCTATCTGAGCTTGTTTGGGTTCAGGCTGAGAGTCCTCAGATTTAGTTTCTGTAGAACTACTTTTTTCTCCATCACAAACTTCCTCCAAACTTTCTTCTGATTCGCTCCTCACCAGCCTGTCGCTGTCATCATCCTGATGGAGCGGCTTCTTCGGGGGACTCTGAGGCTTCCTCATCCTCTCTGGAAAAGCAGCTTTCCCGAGTGGAGGGAAGTCAGCGTCCAGGTCCAGGTGGAACTCTGGAGGCGTCTTGTTTTTCTTCTGGTCCTCCTCTTCCTCGTCCCAGCGTTGACGAGCAGGAGGCCTTGAATTGTTCCTCCATGAAGGAAATGTCGCCATGGAAAGTCTTGTGTTCAACAGCCTTTCCTTTTGTGTTTTCTTGGTAACAACAGTCCACTTCCCGTCTGTAGAAGAATTGTTGGGATGGGACTTGGAGTTCTGGCCCTGATAGTTTTTCTTCTCCATGTTTGTATTCAGTTGGCTCATCTCGTGCATCGATTGAGTTGATGTTTGTTTTAGTTTGTAGTTTAATATAACTAAAATAAACCAATATGCAGTAATAGATCAACTTTAAAGGCTTTGATGTCACTTTAATGTTCATAACTTTAAAGTCCTTTGAAGTTTTTATTTTTCCAGAAAATTTAACTTAATAATAGAATCCTATGATTTCACAGCTGTTCTGTATTTTCACAAAATACCAGTAATCATAAAGTTCATGTCACTAATCATGTGGTGACTCTTTGGATTTTATTGGCGTAGATGGAAGTCAAAGTTTGCAACAATAAACCAAGAGTCTATTTCTTCTTAGAACATATAAAATCACACACAAGACAAAAATAGAGCGCCTCAAGAATACAAAAGAGGAAAAGTAAATTGATGATATTTAGGATTCATCCTGCAAAGATTTACCTGAGCTCACATCCTCCAGCCTGACATCAGGAGATGATGATTCTTGTGACATTCACTCAGCCGTCAGTCACACAGCAGGACTTTGTTGGTGTTTAGACGATGCAGTGAAAGAATGTGAACGGGCTGAACTGGGACATGTGGAAAAGAACCAGTCTGATTTCTGGAATTCACCTTTCATTTTAAAGACTTTTTTATTTTTCAACTACATTCATGTACGTTGGAGAAGTTTCGATTTAATTCTTTGAGCTTTTATTTTCCCAGGAAGCTTGACTTGATAATAGAATCCTAAAACTAATTACATTTTGAGAACTATTTTCACAATAAATGCACAAAATAATCATAAGGGTTGTCAATTTAATTCTTTGAGCTTTTATTTTCCCAGGAAGCTTGACTGAATAAGAGAATCCAAAGATTACAGACTGATCAGTCACTGATCATGTGGTGACCCTTTGGATAGATGGAGGTTAACAACATGCTGGAGGAGCTGAGGAGCTTGTGGTCTTCCTACTGCCCTGCAGAGTCCTTCCATGTCTCCACTGTGCTCTGCTGGATGACCTCTTCATCTATCAGCACGATGAGGAACATCTGCAGCAGGTGTGCTGGCTGCTTCATGCCACCTATCAGGTCCCCCAGTGCTTTCATGGCCGTCTGCTCACTCTTCTGGTTCTTCAGGAAGAACTTGAGCAGAGGCGTCCATCGCATCATGCCACGGCCGTTGAGGCGGGGGACGTTGCCATCAATGATCTGTGATTGGCAGACACAGGTCATGAGGATCTCCAGGAACACGTCTGATGACTGGTCTTCCTCATCAATGTTGTTTTGGAGCCAGTCGATGAGGTCCTGGCTGCTTTGATTCCCTTGAAGGAGAACATTGAGCCTGCTGCAGAGCTCTTCCTCACTGATCTCCTCTTCCTCTTCAGGGGATTCTGAAGCCTCCTCAGCCTCTTCTTCCCTCCACTCTATCTGAGCTTGTTTGGGTTCAGGCTGAGAGTCCTCAGATTTAGTTTCTGGAGAACTACTTTTTTCTCCATCACAAACTTCCTCCAAACTTTCTTCTGAGTCGCTCCTGACCAGCCTGTCGCTGTTATCATCTTGATTGAGCAGCTTCTTCGGGGGACTCTGAGGCTTCCTCATCCTCTCTGGAAAAGCAGCTTTTCCGAGTGGAGGGAAGTCAGCGTCCAGGTCCAGGTGGAACTCTGGAGGCGTCTTGTTTTTCTTCTGGTCCTCCTCTTCCTCGTCCCAGCGTTGACGAGCAGGAGGCCTTGAGTTGTTCCTCCATGAAGGAAATGTCGCCATGGAAAGTCTTGTGTTCAACAGCCTTTCCTTTTGTGTTTTCTTGGTAACAACAGTCCACTTCCCGTCTGTAGAAGAATTGTTGGGATGGGACTTGGAGTTCTGGCCCTGATAGTTTTTCTTCTCCATGTTTGTATTCAGTTGGCTCATCTCGTGCATCGATTGAGTTGATGTTTGTTTTAGTTTGTAGTTTAATATAACTAAAATAAACCAATATGTAGTAGTAGATCAACTTTAAAGGCTTTGATGTCACTTTAATGTTCATCACTTTAAAGTCCTTTTACACTCTTAACTCTTTGTTGTTTTGAACCCTGGGTGTTATTTGATGATTTGAGAAATAAAATGTGGCAGATATGAACGTCATGTCATGGTGGAAGACGAAAGCACAAAATAATGACAAAGTTCATGTCACTGATCATCTGGTGACTTAGTATTTTACTGATGTGGATGGAAGTTAAAGTTTGCAAGAATAAACCAAGAGTCTTTTTCTTGTCCACTCTCTGTTCTCTGAATCAGTGTGTGAATTGGACTGGGAGTTCTGACCCCGATAGTCGTTCTTCTCCATATTTGTATTGAGTTGGCTCTTTTTATGCATGTTCTGAGCTTATCTATACTTTGTATTTTAATATAACTTATATAAACCAATAGGTAGTAGCAGATACACAGCAGATCACATTTTCTTGCACAGGTTATACATTTAAAAAAAATAATTTCATCATCTTCCTCTGGTGGTTGTACGTTCCGGATTTCTAACATACTGAGAAGCCACAAAATTCATTTTCTGAATGACCAGTTGCGTATCTTCAGCCGATATACAAAAGTGCCAGACAGCCCTTATATCCTTTCTATAATACGGTGACAGGAGGACTCGTGTCCGCTGTCCCAGTGCGTCCTCCTCTTCCTCATCGACTTGAGCCATGCGTGCACAGAAGTCAGCAGGGCTTAAACTTGAATCTTGCAAATGGAAATAAACGATGTTTGTCTGCACAGAGTCTTCATCTACAGCAAACAGAGGAGGCTCACATCTGAGCAGACCTGGAAGTCAAGAAAAGAGAAGCAGCGAGAATGAACTCATCTGCCATTTCACGGGTCTCTCCCCAGTTTAGACCTCACCTTGAGCGAAGGCTTTGGCGTTGTTGTGATCCTCCTCCAGCCTTCCCGGCATCTCCAGAAGAGACACTTTCCCCCAGTATTCCAGCCTGCCTCATCCCGCCGCCTAAGGCCTTACGGAAGCGTCGCGCCTGGGACACGAAGTCTTTGGGTCCGGCCAGGAGCGTCCCCACGGGGGCCCCTAAACCCTGGACAACACAGTGGCGGGACTCTGGCGTGCTCCGCCCCCCCCTCGCCCCTCTGGGACACCCACCTTGGAGAGGCACACGCTGACGGTGTGTGTGTGCTGCAGGATGGCGGTCAGAGGGACCCTCAGGGCCACGGCGGCGTTCATCACCCTGGCTCCGTCCATGTGGACCGAGAGGCCGTACCTGTCCGCCAAAGCCCGCACCTTGAGGGGGGGGGCCCAGTGGAGATGAGCTGGTAGGCTTCCCGGGGGTGGACTCACCCACGCACCTCCTGCAGGAAGCTCAGAGGGAGCACGCGTCCTCCCTGGATGTTGTGCGTGTTCTCCACACATACGAGGCGCGAGCGGGGGTAGTGGGGGTCGTGGTGGATCTTGGCCTCCAGCTCGCTCAGGTCGAAGGTTCCGTCGGGCAGCGTCGTCGCGATTGCGGAGTGGACACCGGTGAACTGCATCAACAGACGTACACGCTGAACGCAACGCAGGTGAGGAGGAAGCGGGCGAAGGCGTCCAGGCGTTACGCTCACCTGCGCCCCTCCGCGCTCAAAGATGCGCATGTGGGAGACGTCGCCCACAATCATCTCGTCGCCCCGTTCCCTGCAGTGCACCATCGCTGCGTGGTGGAATATTTAAATATGAACGCGCGTGTTCTGGCGTCAAGTGAACCTGGAGTGGGGAGAAAACCATCACCTGCGATGAGGTTAGCCATGGTTGTCGTGGGAACAAACAGCGCAGCTTCCATCTGAAACCTGTCCGCTGCAATCGTCTCAAGCTCTGCAAAAAAAAAAAAATCAGGTCGGAAGATTTTAGAAGGTGATAAAAGAAGGAATAGAACACTCCAACGGGTTTTTGATGAAATCCCTGAGGTGGGTTTGAAGGCTTTGTCCCTCAGCAGCTCCGCGGAAACAGTACGCGTCTGAGCATTCGTGCATTGGAGGCCTGGTCTCCTCTCTTCGTGCAGCAGAGGCGCGTTCGTGTGCAGAGCCACTGAGGGTCAGCCTGCAGGTCAGCCTCATTTGCCGCCCTCTGGCGGCCCTGCGCGGTACTGCGGCTCACAGGGCCAGATGCTGCTCAACATCTGGCTCTATCTGGCAAACTTAGTCAATTTTATCACTTTTACTCAAATTCCATCATGTAAAAGAACCTTTTTTTTTTGCCTTTTTTTTTTTTGTCTCTTAACCATTGTTATATCAGACGTCGTTATAATGTTTAATTAATGATTAAATGGATTCTCCACCCTTGACGAGCCCGTCGATGTGCACGCCGTCATCCATGCGCTCCGCCTCGGCCATCGCCCGTCGAGTCGCCGGCCCCGGCTTGGACACCGCGTCGGTGCGGAGGTCCACCACCCGGGCGCCGCCCGCCCCTGCGGGGTACCCGGGCGCCCCGGGGCGGGAGGCGCCCCCGCCGGGACCCGCGTCCCTCCGGCCGACGGCGTTGGAAGCGCGGCGCCGCGGGAGGCCGCGCGTCCGGGCGGAGGGCGGCAGCAGCAGCAGGGACCTCCACATCTCCTCCGTGAGCTCTGCAGAGTAGCGAGGAGTGGTTTTTCCCGTCTGTCCAGACCTCGCACCCAGGTGGATTATGGGTCTGGGGGCGTTGCTGGACACCAGGCCGCCTGACGAGTTCCATAACGCCTCCTTCCCGTTTTGGGGGGGGGGGGATCTTCGGCCTTCCGGCGGACGTTGTTGACCGTCGCCCCCTTTCCGTGTCCGACCGGGGCCGTTGGTGCGCGCCCGTTTATTCTGCGGAGGTCGAGGGAGCGCGGGGCCCGGGAGGGATTCGCCGGTAGGAGCGGTTGGGGGATTGCGCGGCGCCCCGACAGCCCGAGGCGGATGATGCATCCGAGGTTTTTTCCCGCCCGCCCAAGACCCCGCCTCAAGGGTCCCGTGACCTTCGCGTTCTCGGTGGACCCAAACGCAGATGCGGGTGAAGAACACGAGTTTACTTTAAACGTTAAACACAAGGCGCTACGGGAGGGAACAAGGGCTCTCGGGCCAACACAAAGACACCCGCACGGGAAAAAGTCCAAACAGAACAGAACTCTCCCTCCCCACCAACCGGGATGTCCGGGGAACGGACAAGCGGGGGATCCGGGTAGACGGGCGCGGGGTTCTGGACGGGAGTCCGACGGGGAACAGAGAAGGGGGACGAGACAGCCCGGCGAAGACGACGAGAACCATCCGATATGGTCCAATCAGTCCAACAGAACCGGAAGTCCAACAGAACAAGTGACCCACAGAACCAAAAGTACGGACCCGGGCCTTAAGAAGGGGGGGTGATTGCGGGATCCAGCTCAGGTGCGCGACCTCCCGCTGGTCCCCTCCTCCCCCATAGGGGGCGCCAGACCCTGACAGCCTGGGCGACTGACCCGGCCGGCGAGCACCTGGCGCACCTCTGGCGGGTGTTTGGGCGACGGTAACCCCGGTCTGCCTCGTGTCTTCGCTGGGGGCGGGTCCATCGCTGGCTAAGGTCCAGCGGAGCGTCCTTCCTAAAGGCTCCGTTGAGGCCCTGCAGGAGTTCTTGGGGATGGTGAGTTTTTTACATCGGCCTCGTCCAGCACGCCTCCCCCCACGAGGGCCTACGGGCGAGGGGGGCCACCGACCGGGGCGACAGGACCGCCGGGCGGGTCCAGGCTTCGGATGGGGCCAGCCAGGGAACGCTGGGTCTGAAGCCGGAGGAGGCCGTAGTCCAGGAGGCTGGTCCTGCCCTCCTCTGCGACGTCTCCGCGGGCCACCCCCGTCCTGTGGCCCAATCCAGCTCGCCGAACCGTCCGATCCGGCCCACAACTGGATTCTAAAACCAGACCAGATCTCCTGAGGGACGGCTTACAGTACTTTTAGATCCATTTAGATATGTTTAAATACACTTTGATACACTTACATAAGTGTGGATTATGTCAGGCATTAGTGAGCTTGGTGGTTCTGGAGGAGTCATTTTGGAGCTCCAGCACAGATGTTGCTCCAGGACGGGTGTGTGTGTGTGTGTGTGTGTGTGTGTGTGTGTGTGTGTGTGTGTGCGTCTGGAGGGGGTCAGAGAATAAACCAGGCTACCCAGAGGCAGCCCGTGCAGGTAATTAACACGAGATAAAGAATCCAATCAACTCAGAGAGAACCTCGTTGAAACATCAGGAAATGCTCTTGAAGGTTTTCCAACTTGCCTGGTTATCAAAGCCCCCCCCCCCCTCCACCACACACACACACACACACACACACACACACCACCCACTCGGAAGCAAATCAAAGCTCCCGCCGCTGGTTTAGGGTGCGACCTTGGACCCTCCGCCTTGGTGGACAACTGCTGTCGAACGGAGGCTGCCAGTAACCGGGCTGGTTTATGGGCCCTAACAAGTCCTCTTTTAAACTCGTTAACTCACACCGACGTTGTAAAACCTCACGATTGGCCTCCAATGTCCCCGCAGAGCTGCCCTGAACGGAGAGATAAAGACGCAATGAGATAAAGGATAAGATGTGCTGAGAGAGGGGGGGGGGCACTAACTTCACACTCTGATGGTGTGTGTGTGTGTGTGTGTGTGTGTGTGTGTGTGTGTGTGTGAGTGTGTGTGTGTGGATCCTCTCAGGTGCCTTCCAGCATTCCCCGCTCTCCTGACGGGGAGAGTGCTGTTTTAGAGAAAACATTGAATTACAGAAAAGCGCGCCGAGGCGGAGAAGCGGAGGAGAGGGAGGAATATTGACTCCTTCTGGGAAGGAGCGAGGCGGCGACGCCTTTCCAATAACCATAAACCCACTGGGCTGAAAATAGCCGGGCTGAATGAACAAGCGAGTGTGTTCATCCCTCACCAGCTCTTCGAGGGAAGCCGAGGTGACCCCCCCCCCCCACACACACACACACACACACACAGGCATACTAACCGGAACAAAGCAGGTGTTTATGGGAACGCTCCCTCCACGAAGGTGCATCCGTGAATCTGCTGAAGGTGGCTGAGGGGTGGGGGGGGCAGCATTTGGTTCACATTAGACACACACACACATGCGCACACACACACACACACACACGTGCGTCACCAGCGCAGGGGCATTATTTACATGAAAGCCAAAACTTGCTGGTTTAACTGGTTAGTTTCGCTGAGGCGCCAGAGGACCTGGAGGGAGCCAGATTCCCTCCATTCCTAACAGAGAGAGAGATGAATGCCTCGGACCCCCCCCCCCCAGAAGCTCTTTCAGATGAACCATCTCATCAGCATTCATTCATCCTCTCCTCCTCCTCTCATCTCTCCTCCGCCAGCCTCCATCTCGAGCCGTCTCCATAACAACGGCGTCGCTTTTACATCCTTTACGCCCGGCTCTTTTCTCCCCAGCACGTTCATTTCCCAGACCTTCCGCTCACCCTCGCAGCCCTCCCCTGACCCCCCCACCACTCTTTACATTCATCCTCATCCCTCTCTTCAACAGCGCCCCCTCCCCAGCTCCCTCTTCCTCGCGCTCTTGCTCTGGGAAGTCACGTGACTTCTCTGAATCCGGGGCCTATAAACCAGCAGCACTCGGGGGGCTCTGTGTCCATACTGCTCTTTGATTGGCTCCCTACGTTCAGCTGTCGGAAACACACACAAACACACACACACACACACAGCTCTGCGATCATTCTCAAACAAGAGTGTGTGTGTGTTAATTGCCTCATTTTACAGGAAAATGAATTTCTAGGATGAATAACGGCTGTAATGAATGAGACGTTCCTGTAAACGCGCACACACACACACACGCACGCACACACATGCACGCACACACATGCACACACACACACGCACACACACACCCTGACAGGTCATTAATGGTTCTGCGGATGGTTCACACCCCCCCCCGGCTGGTCACACGCAGAGCTTCATTTGGTTTTCTACACATTTGTCAGGAACACACAAAGGCCCTCCCAACACACGCACACACTCACACACTCACACACACTCACACACACACATGTTTTTAACTTGGTAACTTTACCCCCCCCCAGGTTAGGGGGACCCTGCTGGCTTCGCCTCCATGTGCAGCTCCAGCGGTGACGAACACTTCCATTAGTTTGCAGCCTGATGAGCTCTTAGTCACCACATCTGTATGCTCTCTCTCTCTCTCTCCCTCTCTCTCTCTCTCTCTCTCTCTCTCTCTCTCTCTCTCCCTCTCTCTCTCTCTCTCTCTCTCTCTCTCGTGCTCGTGCGTCCGCAGGAGGTTCCTCGGGCGACACCCGAGACCGTCGAGGTTCTGATTCGAGGCCACGGCGTTACGGTAAAAGACTTTGGCCGGGGAGGAACATCTGTGGAAGGATGGAGGAGGAAGGAAGGAGCGGGCTGAGACCAAGCCCCCCTCCCCTCCCTGAGCCCCCCCCCTCAAGAACCCCCCCCCAGCTCATCTGGTTCAGGTTCAGGTGTTACGGGAAGAACACGCAGGGGCTTTTTGGGGCGGGACGGAAGGAGCGGACGCCTTCAAAGCAGGCTTCCAATATGGTTTCTATTGATCTCTGTCACCCCCCACACACACACACACACACACCCCTCACACACACACACACACCCTTCACACACACACACACACACACACACCCCCTTCACACACACACACACACACCCCTTCACACACACACACACACACACACACACACCCCCTTCACACACACACACACACACACACACACACACACACCCTTCACACACACCCCCTTCACACACACCCCCCCGATGGTGAAGGAATGATGGAATGCTGGAGGGTAAATCTCTGGTTTCCTGGAAGCTGGTCAAGCTTTATCAGAAGCGGCTGTGACAATACAGCAGCTGACGGGCCGACCAGGAGGAGGCCTTCAGCAGAACCGGACCTTCAACAGAACCAGGCCTTCAGCAGAACCGGACCTTCAATAGAACCAGGCCTTCAACAGAACCAGGCTTTCAGCAGAACTGGACCTTCAATAGAACCAGACCTTCAACAGAACCAGGCCTTCAGCAGAACCGGACCTTCAATAGAACCAGGCCTTCAGCAGAACCGGACCTTCAATAGAACCAGGCCTTCAACAGAACCAGGCCTTCAGCAGAACCAGACCTTCAGCAGAACCAGACCTTCAACAGAACCAGACCTTCAATAGAACCAGGCCTTCAACAGAACCAGATCTTCAACAGAGCTGAACATTCCTTCAATAGAACCAGGCCTTCAACAGAACCATACCTTCAATAGAACCAGACCTTCAACAGAACCAGACCTTCAATAGAACCGGACCTTCAATAGAACCAGGCCTTCAACAGAGCTGAACATTTCTTCAACAGAACCAGATCTTCAACAGAGCTGAACATTCCTTCAATAGAACCAGGCCTTCAACAGAACCAGACCTTCAATAGAACCAGGCCTTCAACAGAACCAGATCTTCAACAGAGCTGAACATTCCTTCAATAGAACCAGGCCTTCAACAGAACCAGACCTTCAATAGAACCAGGCCTTCAACAGAACCAGATCTTCAACAGAGCTGAACATTCCTTCAATAGAACCAGGCCTTCAACAGAACCAGGCCTTCAACAGAACCAGACCTTCAATAGAACCAGGCCTTCAACAGAGCTGAACATTCCTTCAACAGAACCAGACCTTCAACAGAACCAGGCCTTCAAAAAAAAAAAACATTAACAAGAAAAAAAATTTTAAAAAAAACATTCCTTCAACAGAACCAGGCCTTCAACAGAACCAGACCTTCAACAGAACCAGGCCTTCAACAGAACCAGGCCTTCAGCAGAACCAGATCTTCAACAGAACCGGACCTTCAACAGACCGGACCTGTACCTTCCTGGAAGCCCTCTGGGGGGCGCTCCTCACACACACTGAACCTAAACCCCCAACCCTTGACCTCGAGATCAAGGCATCAAAGTCGATTGATCAAAGCGGTGTTCCCTTTAAACAACCCTAGCGTGAAGAACTTTGGAATTCACCCCCCCCCCCTTCCCCCCTCCCCCCCTCCAGCCCCCAGACCCTCGTAGCCGGTGTTGTGTTTGGCCCAGGCCCGTGTTGACGACCGTTGGGCTGGACGCCGCCAGTCATGACCCAAAAAAAAAAAAAAAAAAGAAGAAGGAGAGAGAAATGAATCACGGTGGAAAGACTTGGGAAGAGCGGAGATTCCGGAGAGGGACAGCAGAATATTCCAGCTGAGTCACAGCAGCTGAGCTGGCTTATTTACACAATGTGTGTTTGTTTGGGAAACTGGATTATTCTGGTTGGGTTTGGGGAAGAGGACTCATTTCTGTCTGCTCCACCACGTCTGGGGGGGGTCGGGGGGGGTCTGGGGGGGGTCGGGGACACGGTCAGTCGGTAATCTGGATTATCGACCTGGGAGGCGTCCCCCTGTCGTCCTCGTGGTCGCTGGTGTTGTTCGGTGGTTTTAAACGACGCCGCTGAATCCACTGCCCCCCACCACCACCACCACCACCACCACCTCAGGTCACTTGGGGGGTCAGGACAGGAAGGTAGACTGAGGGGTGGAGGTGGTTCTCCGAAGGAGGAGCCCAGAGGCCCGAGGCCGGTGAAAGAGGGGCAGAGGCGACCCCCCCCCCCCCCCCCCCCCCACCTAGGTCATTTGGGGGGCAGGACAGACGAGGGTGGTTCTCCAGGGCACGGACGAGCCCAGAGGTACCCGCCGCTGACAGAGGAGACCAGAGGTCACGACCCCCCCCCCAACGTAACCACCTGACCCCCCCCACCACCAACACCTCAGGTCACTTGGAGGGGGCGTCAGGACAGGTAGACTGAGGGGTGGAGGTGGTTCTCCAGGGCAGACGGACGAGCCCAGAGGTACCCGAGGCCGCTGACAGAGGAGACCAGAGGTCACGACCCCCCCCATAACCACCTGACCCCCCCCCACCACCGCCACCTCAGGTCACTTGGGGGGGGGTCAGGACAGGTGTTCTCCAGGGCGACCCCCAGATACAGGACAAGGACACGAGCCCCCCCCCCCCCCAACAAACCCCCCCCCCCCCCCACCAACCCGGAGAAGTAGACTGAGGGGGTGGAGGTGGTTCTCCAGGGCAGACGGACGAGCCCAGGGCAACGGACGAGCCCAGAGGTACCCGGCTGACAGAGGAGACCAGAGGTCACGACCCCCCCCATAACCACCTGACCCCCCCACCACCGCCACCTCAGGTCACTTGGGGGGGGGGGGGGGTCAGGACAGGTAGACTGAGGGGTGGAGGTGGTTCTCCAGGGTAGACGGACGAGCCCAGAGGTACCCGAGGCCGCTGACAGAGGAGACCAGAGGTCACGACCCCCCCCTCCCCCGTAACCACCTGACCCCCCACCACCACCACCACCTCAGGTCACTTGGGGGGGGTCAGGACAGGTAGACTGAGGGGTGGAGGTGGTTCTCCAGGGCAGACGGACGAGCCCAGAGGTACCCGAGGCCGCTGACAGAGGAGACCAGAGGTCACGACCCCCCCTCCCCACGTGACCACCTGACCCCCCCCCCACCACCGCCATCCCGAAGGACACGACCACTCTCAGCGCCTCGTACAGGATGTATAAAACCCAGCTGCATTCCTTTCCAGTTAGGTCCGGCCCAAATCGAGCTGCACAGTGACTGCTGTGTCAAAGTGTGTGTGAGAGTGTGTGTGTGTGTGTGTGTGTGTGTGTGAGAGTGTGTGTGAGTGTGTGTGTGTGAGAGAGTGTGTGTTTCTGGGAATCCCTTTGTTACCCCGCGTTGGTCTCAATTGTAAAAGGCCCCATCAAAACAAGGCCCCCCGCCCTCTTCTATATATTCCCTTATGCCTAAAGAATTTACCCACAATGCACCAAAACAAGACGCGATGATTGTTCGTTTCAACCCCGCGCGCGCGCGTGTGTGTGTATGCGTGCGTGCGCGTGTGTGTGTGTGTGCGGGGCCGGGCTGCGGAGAGAGAGAGAGAGAGAGAATACACACACCGCTCTGTTTGTACAGGAAATCCCGCCTGTCAGCTGATAATCTGGAATAGACGGTCTCCAGGTCGATTACGGTAACTCCGAAGCTCAACGGTAAATATTGATTCAGGGAAGAGACGCCGAGGAACACAGACTTTTGTAAAAATAGTGCTCTTTAATATAAATTACTGGGTTTTTATTTTTTTTTTTTTAGAAATATAAATATGTGCAATGCTTCCTTTGTGTTTATTTCTTGTGATGCACGGTCATTTCAGGTGGTACAAGCTTGTGTTTCTGCCAGACTGGTGGCCAGAGGGAGAGGGCCCGGAGTCTTTATAAAAGACATAATTCACATTACAGGTGAGGGACACCGGAGGAACACATCAAAGGACCTGGAGAAGATGAAGGCCCCCCCCCACCGGGGGAAGACCGCGGCGCTTCAGAGGGGATCCGCAGCTCCTCCTTGGGTCCGATTGAGGCTCTTTGTGGAGGGAACGGTGAGTTCTGATGAGGAGGGAGGTCACGAGGACGCTTAGGAGGACTCTTAAAAGGACCCCCAGGTAGACTCTCGGGTGGACCTTCAGTAGGATCCTTTGGTGGACACACAGGAGGAGTCTTAGGTAGATCCTTAGGAGGACCTTCAGTAGGATCCTCAGTAGGGCCCTTAGAAAGATCCTCAGGTGGACTCTCAGTAGGATCCTCAGGTGGACTCTTAGAAGGATCCTCAGGTGGACCCTCAGTAGGATCCTCAGGTGGACCCTTAGAAGGATCCTCAGGTGGACTCTCAGTAGGAACCTCAGGTGGACTTTTAGAAGGATCCTCAGGTGGAACCTCAGTAGGATCCTTAGGTGGACTCTTAGAAGGATCCTCAGGTGGACCCTCAGTAGGAACCTCAGGTGGACCCTTAGAAGGATCCTCAGGTGGACCCTTAGAAGGATCCTCAGGTGGACTCTTCCTTCCCTCAGGTGGACCCTAGAGGATCCTCCCTTCCTTCCCTCAGGTGGACCCTTAAGGATCCTCAGGTGGACCCTCAGCCGTGGACCCTTAGAAGGATCCTCAGGTGGACTCTTCCTTCCCTCAGGTGGACCCTTAGAAGGATCCTCAGGTGGACCCTTCCTTCCCTCAGGTGGACCCTTCGAAGGATCCTCAGGTGGACCCTCAGTAGGAACCTCAGGTGGACCCTTAGAAGGATCCTCAGGTGGACCCTCAGTAGGAACCTCAGGTGGACCCTTAGAAGGATCCTCAGGTGGACCCTTCCTTCCCTCAGGTGGACCCTTAGAAGGATCCTCAGGTGGACCCTCAGTAGGAACCTCAGGTGGACCCTTAGAAGGATCCTCAGGTGGACCCTTCCTTCCCTCAGGAGGAATGGGCAGAGACATGTCTGACAGGAGGGTTGGGGGTCGTTCACAGGTGAGAAGCTCCGCCTCCAACTGAGGCCTGACGCGGTGTTTGTTCCCCTTAAGTTAACTGCATCAACCACAGCTGCCCTGCCCCCCCCCACGTGTTCCGAGTCAGTCTGGGTAAAAAATAAAGATCTGCCTTTGGTCCCGTGCCAAGGCTTTAGTCTCGGTGACGAGCTTTTGTCTCTGCAGCAGACGTCACTGTCGGGGGGGTGGGGGGGGCAACGGGAGGAGGAGGAGCTGCTCCTCGTTCCCACGCTGCACCCCCGCATACCTGGACGTGCTGCCCCCCCCCCAGGAGGGGACAGTTGCGGGAAGCAGCGGCGGACAGCGAGACAAACAAACGCCGCACAACCCCCCCAGCCGGGAATCCTGGTTTGGACTTTGCCTTTGACCGCCACTGCCCCCCCCCCCAACAGGCCCCTGGGGGGGCCAAACGTGGCCGGGGGCGGGGCTTAAACGCACCGGCGGCGTTGGAATCTACTGGGTTAATCTTCTACGAGGCTCTGCTCTGCGTCAGTCGTAGGGAGCGTTGACCTCCGACCCCGGTTTCAGCGGACGTTTGCTCAGGTCGCCCGGACGATATGTACACGTGTCAGAAGGTCACCCCCCCCCACCGCCACCGTGGACCAGTCATATGGGGGCGTCGTACTCCTCCAGGTAGTCTTTGATCGTGTGCGGGAGCTGCTCGGACTGCTGCGAGCGCCGCAGGCCGCAGTTGTTGAGCGTGGTCCTGCACAGGTGCTGCAGCGACGACAGCGAGGTCAGCAGGGGGCGCCGCAGCTCCAGGGGGATCCGCTCCCCCCCGGTGTGGATCAGGTACACGCTCCGGCCCCGCGGGGGGTCGCCCCCGCAGGCGTCGGCGGCAGCGGCTGCGGCGGCGGGGCGGGCGCTTGCCCATGTAGTGCGCGATGAGCTGCAGCACGCAGTCGAAGCGCGGGAGCTCGCGGGCGTTCTGGGGGTCGGGCTGGAGGAAGAAGCCCCCCCCCTCGCTGTGGATGCGCAGGTTTTTGGTCCCCCGGGCCGTCTGCACGGAGAGGGTGAAGAAGTGGTGGTGGTCCGAGGAGTCGCGGATCAGGAAGGTCCCGGGGGGCTCCGAGCGCAGCATGGCGCTGGCCTCCCGCCCCCCCATGGCCCCCCAGTAGAACCCACTCTCCTGTAGCTTCTGCAGCGCACGCATCACCTGGAACACACACACACACACACATGAGACCAGGCCTCCTCCGTGAGGGGGGGGGGGGTCTGAGGGACTGACCTGCTGGTAATGCTCGTGGGAGCTAAAGGGCTTGAAGTGGTGGGGGGTGAAGTTGGCCCCCGGGACCCCCCCTTCTGGGGCGCTGACGCCGCTCATGGCGAGGGGTTTGGGTCTGCTGAAGGTCACCATGATGCCATGGCCCCCTGCCTCCGCCCGCCGGTCGAGGGGCAGGGGGCCCGGAGGAGGGGGAGGGGGCGCAGGCGAGGAGGGGCTGGGGGCCGGCGGGGGGCAGGGCGGGGGGCCGGGGGCCGGGGGCGGCGGGGTCACACACCGGGTCCAGGGCCCCGGGGGAGAGGAGTCCGACGCATCCAGAGAGGGGCTGGGTGGGGGCACCTAAACACAGCTGAGGGGGGTGAGGGGGTGAGGGGGGGTCACGTTAGGTACATCAGACATTAAGTAGCCCCCACTTCCACATGGGGGGGGCTTTGAGAGGAACTGGAGCCTGCGGCTGCAGAAACGGGGTCACTCTGAAAGACCCCCCCCCAACATGAACTGACACCCCCCCCACACACACACACACACACACACACACACACACACACACACACTCACACACACACATTAACCCCCCTTCTCTCTGCACGGGGACCGACACAGAGGCACCGTTCTCCGGTTTCAGGACGACCAGGAGGGGGTCCCGGCTGGAGCTGCCCCCCCACCCCCCCCGCTTCTTCCCCGGTCCTGGGGGAGACACCGACACCCCCTCACCCCCCCCTCGGTTCCGGTAGGTCCGGCTCGGTCAAAAAAAAAAACTTACCTTACGGACCCGCGGAGCCCGGCGCTCGTCGACACAGACCAGGCTACGCAAACTACCCGAGAGTAGTGCCAGAAAAACGATTAACTCAGGCATTAAAATCCGGGGTAAGCGTCCAGGGGAGCGTGGCGGGGTTGGGGGGGGGTCCTTCCCGGGCCGGAGGAGCGCGTACGCGGGGCTCGGAGCCGGAGGGAGCCGAGTGTGGAGGAAGGTTACCGGAGGTTGTTGCCAGTGAGTAAAGCCGATGTTCGTAAGGCTCCGCCCCCCGGCGCCGCGAGCGCCTTCCAGTAAACACACGCACGCCCCCCTCCCCTCCCCTCCCCCCTCCCTCCTCCTCCCCCCCCTCCTCGCGCAGATAGTCCATAAATGATCGCGTGACCTTTTGGCGGGCTCGGAAAGGGCCAAAATGGCGGCGCCGTTCCGGCAGAGGCGTTGCTAGGAGACGGCGGCGGCGGCGGCGACCACCGCTCCGCTTTATTTATTAGACTTTATTTTGCTTTATTTTATGGGATCGGCTGATTTATGGGAGCCGCCGCCTAATGTGTGCTTCCCGAACGGGCTCCCCCCTGCTCCCGTGACACATCCAATTAACTAAAGGGCGATAAATAAATAAATAAAGCCCCACTTTTGGGCGGCGATGTCCGCCTTAACGTGTCGGCGGCTCGTTAATTTTCTTTGCCGTCGACGCAGATGATTAACTTTTTACCGTATAGGAGCAGGGTAATCTCTAAAGATAATCCCTCAGGTCCTCGGACTGTGTCAGTAAATCGGGAAGCTTCGTGGTTTACTGAAAGTGGTCTTGAGCAACCAGACGGACTGCTGCCGAATGTAAATACAAACCTGCAGCCTTTTAAATGTGCACGGAATGTGTGCCAATACACATAAAAAACGGGCATGAATGTGTGCATATCTTAGAAATAATCAGATATTAACTCATAATCGCTTGCAACCTCGTTGATCATTGATAGTGTGCATGGAATGTGTGTAAATCTATTAAGAAAAACATGCATAAATGTCTGTAAATCTATTAGAAAAAATGCATAAATGTATGTAAATCTATTAAAAAAGGGCATAAGTGTGTATAAATCTATAAAAAATGCATAAATGTGTGTAAATCTATACGAAAATGCATAAATGTGTGTAAAACTATTAAAAAATAATCTGATAATAACTCATAATCGCATGTAATGCTGTTCATCATTGACAGTGTGCATAGAATGTGTGTAAATCAATAAAAAACGAGCTTAGATGTGTGTAAATCTATAAAAACACGCCTAAACGTGTGTAAATCTTAAAAGATGATCTGATAAGTCATAGTCATACAACATTGTTGATCATTGGGAGTGTTTCCTAAAACCATCGTTAAAGTTTTAACTGGACAAGCTGTGTTAATATGTAAACTAGTACTACACTACAATAACATGACATAACCCTCTTTAGAGCCAGCAGAATGTCTTGATCATACAAAGGTGATCCCAATTAATTCACAACAACAGCAGCGTTGTACTGTCTTTTATTCATAATAATAGCAGAGTTGTACTGTCTTTTATTCACAACAGCAATGTTGTACTGTCTATTGATAATATTATGATAATATTATCAATATTATCATAATAATATTGATAATAATAGTAGTGTTGTATTGTCTTTTATTCATAATAATGGAAGTTTTGTACTTCCTTTTATTCGTAATAATATTCATAATAATAGTAGTGTTATTCTGTCTTTTATTCATAATAATAGCAGTGTTGTTATGTTTTTTATTCATAATAATATTCATAATAATAGTAGTGTTGTACTGTCTTTTATTCATAATAATAATCATAGTAATAGCAGTGTTGTACTGTCTTTTATTCATAATAATAATCATAATAATAGCAGTGCTGTTCTGTCTTTTATTCATAATAATAGCAGTGTTGTTATGTTTTTTATTCATAATAATATTCATAATAATAGTAGTGTTGTACTGTCTTTCATTCATAATAATAATCATAATAATAGCAGCGTTGTTCTGTCTTTTATTCATAATAATAGCAGCGTTGTTCTGTCTTTTATTCATAATAATAGCAGCGTTGTTCTGTCTTTTATTCATAATAATAGCAGCATTGTTCTGTCTTTTATTCATAATAATAGCAGCGTTGTTCTGTCAAGGAAGTTTTCACCTGCCCAACCAGAAACGATAAAAACCTGGTTTATCGGAACAAACCCCTACACGCCTTTGCTGTGACAAAAACAACAATAACAGATGTGACCGCGCCTGGTTTGGTCGAGGAGCAAAGATCACTTCCCAGAACTCCTCCTGGAGGGCTTACCGTCCAAATTGTGTTTGACCTTGCAGAACCTCAATATTGGCTCAACAATATAACTGGTTCAGACAGCACTCAACACACCCCCTGCAAAAAAAAAGGGCAATAAAACGCGTTTTTTTAACCTTGCGAGAGCGTGTTTGATCTTTATTTTAGACATCTTCTGGTCATTTAATGTGAATGAACGCCTGTTCCTGTCACCGGGGGGGGTTGTCAATAAAGTTTTTTCAAGGCCCGCCCGCTGCAGCAATGGCGGCGTCCATGTCGTGGAGGAGGCTGGTGTTCTCCGTGCACACGCCCGCCGTCAACGGCGTCTTCGCCCGGCTCGGCGACCGGCTGCTCCGCGGACGGGACGGGAGAAGGGGGTAAGAGACGCGGGACCCCCCCCGGGCGGGGCGGCGGTGGGGCGGCGGTGGTGGGCCCCCTTTGGGTGGGAGGACGCGTATGTGTGTGTGTGTGTGTGTGTGTGTGTGTGTCGGGGGTCCACTCCCCGGTCCGGACGGGTTATCAGGCGGGTCCGACGGGAGGTGGACCCCCCCGCCACCACCACCACCTCAGGGTTAACCTCCAGAGGTCGGGGGGGGGGGTTGCGACCCCAGAACCTGCGGGCGATGACGTCACAGACCGGGACCAAAGCGGAGGGAGCCAGCCGGACCAGAACCAGAACCGGGACCTGGTTCAGGTTCTGGAGGCTGGCTGGGCCGTGGGGGGACAGA
Source organism: Lagocephalus sceleratus (assembly GCA_911728415.1). Classification (NCBI taxonomy): domain Eukaryota; kingdom Metazoa; phylum Chordata; class Actinopteri; order Tetraodontiformes; family Tetraodontidae; genus Lagocephalus; species Lagocephalus sceleratus. Next base: position 2,832,421 of record CAJVRN010000231.1, on the reverse strand, counting down.
TGTGGCGGTCTGGGGAGGGGGCACAGCTGGATTTGGGGCCCAGTAACATCTGCTGTTGCTAAGGTAACCCTCCACCATCTGACGCAAACACCAAATATTGAGACTGAAACCGAGACAGGAGCCTTTTATTTTTAATATTTTAATAAATCAGTCTCCTCTTAGTCAGTGCGGAGTTTAATTTGGGGCGTTTAATTCTTTTAAGACCAGATTTTAAGTTTTATTTTCGTTGAAGCTTTCATATTCTCGTTTCAGATTCTCCTGTTTTTCGAACAAAGTTGAGTCTTTATCTATTTATTTATTTATTTTTGTGTTTCGTGGCGTTCCCACGCCGACCCCAACTCGCCTCGAAGGTGCGCCTCTCTAAAGTTTGGCGATCGGGGCCCAATGGCGTCTCCGGGGGCCCTCCTCCATCTGAACCCCCCACCAGACCCCCTCAGAATCCGGCGCTCCAGGGTCGCCTCCACCCGGCGGGGGGGAAAACGTTCCTAAAAGTTCGGCGGATGGTCAAGAGATGACGGCGAGCCTCCGCTCGGCCTGGTGCTTCTAACCAGGACGGATGCTTCACGGTCACGTGATCAGACGAACAGCACGTTCTTGAAAGAGCCCTGCATTATTAAATTAGTCTAACCAGATTAAATGGGAGTTATTAATTGGAGCTGCAGTCATTAAACCTCCTCGCTACGGTACTCTGATGAATTATTTATCTAAAAGGCAACATGTTGCAGCGCGCTCACGTAGTCTCCACAGAAGAACTGTGAAAGATTAACCAACCTAATCTAGTCAGGAAATAAATACCGGGAATCCTGAAAGGTTACATGTGAGGACCTTCTTTCAGGTGTGTGTGTGTGTCTGTGTGTGTGTGTGTGTGCTCATCAGGAAGATGGATTTATGTCTTTATGATGATCCTGGAAGTGTTTACTTAAACTGGTTGCAGCAGATTAGGCGGGCGTAAACAACCGTCCTTCAGAAGGGGCGCTCTCTCGACGTCGCGGCCCGGAGGACCAAACGTTGCCCCGGCCGATCGAAACGTAGGCCGAGGTCACCGGTAGAGCTCGTTCTGTAACCGTGGAGACGGCGGTAACCACGGTGACGCCCTCCCTCTGCCACGTAGGAGCCCCCGGGCGTCCTCAGAAGAGGTTCAACTTGTGTTTGAAGAGAACGGTTTTCCACATGTATCGATATTATTCTGGAACATAAGGCGCAATATATTCTAGACTTCTCACCTTGTGTAATTGTATATAAAAAGGCAGAGTGTATATTATAAATTTCTAATGTAGCTATGTATATTGAAGAGTGTTTAGGCTCATGTTAAACATATATATGTGTACTGTTTATAAAGAGACCATGTATAGCTCTACAACTACGGCTGCAACAAAAAGACGTCCCCGTCGTGGGATTGATGACGCACTATTCAGCTCAAATTTATTTATATAGCCCCAATAGCAACACAAATTGTCTCAGGAAGGTTTACAAGAACCCGCCTGAAACCTCAGAGCAGCCCGAGGGCGACGGTGGCGAGGAGAAAGTCTTGTTTAACAGGAAGAAACCTTGAGCAGAACCCAGCTCATACGGAGAGACCCAGCCAGGTAGAAACAGAGAGGAGGAGCAGGAGAGGCTGACGAACATCTGACACACATGAAGAGAAACTAATTATACAGGAGATAACTGGTTATCTTAACAGTTTGAGATTATGAGAAGACTCATGGGCAGATCTAGCCCATCCGTCAGAAAACTAGATTTTTAGGGTTGGTCACCTTCTCACACTGTTACAGCTCTGTTACCTGGTAATAACTGCTCTATTACAGCTCTATTGCTTCATATTACCTGCTCTATTACAGCTCTGTTACCTGGTAATAACTACTCTATTACAGCTCTATTGCATCATATTACCTACTCTATTACAGCTCTGTTACCTGGTAATAACTGCTGTATTACAGCTCTGTTACCTGATGGTAATAACGCCTCTAATACAGCTCTGTTACCTGGTAATAACTGCTCTATTACAGCTCTGTTACCTGGTAATAACTGCTGTATTACAGCTCTGTTACCTGATGGTAATAACGCCTCTAATACAGCTCTGTTACCTGGTAATAACTGCTCTATTACAGCTCTGCTACCTGGTAATAACTGCTCTATTACAGCTCTGTTACCTGGTAATAACTGCTGTATTACAGCTCTGTTACCTGGTAATAACTGCTCTATTACAGCTCTGTTACCTGGTAATAACTGCTCTATTACAGCTCTGTTACCTGGTGGTAACGCCCTCTTGTGCTGGTTCCTCCCTTCAGGACATCGGTGCTGCTTCTCGCTCCTCTGCTGGCCGAAGCCGTCCCCGTCCCCCGCGCCGTCTCCGGTCCCGCGGGCTCCGCCGGAGCTCAGGGCACCGACGGCGCCTGCGCCCACTTCGGCTGGATGGCGGACCACGCGCCCGTCTTTCGGGTGCCGGGCTCCCACATCCGGGTCCTCACGTCTCCGGACCAGTTCTACCAGGCCATGAAGGTCAGCCCCCGGTGCGGGACCACCTCCGTCCCTCGTTGTCCTCACAGCCCGCGAGGGTTAACCCTTCGGCTCTAGAGATCCATCTCTGTCTGTTTTGAACCTGTCAGCAAATTCCATTTTGACGTTATCATTCCGATAAGCGCTCCGACTCTGTTTCGCGGAGCAGGATTGAATGCGACGCGTTCCTCTGCATTGTTGCTCTTCTTGTTTCTTAGTTTAGCCTCTCTAGAAGCACGCACGTTGTCTCCCGTGCAGCGCTTTAATCACCTCTGACAGTGATTCTGCACATTTAAGAAATGAGCTTCTCGCTGCCGAAACGGCCTTCCGGAAAAAATTCCCAAAATTGGGAGCTGCGCGAAGAGTTTTGTTCACAAATTCCGTGGTTCCGCAGAACCTTTCTTTTAGTTTAGTCAATAATCTGAGCTGCCTGGTAGGATATTGTCTAAACACACGTGGATTATTCGGATTACACTTTTATTCCGTTTATATTGGAATTCCCTCACTCGTCCGTGAGCTGCGGCTTATTCCCGACGGGGCGAGAGGAACGCCCGACGCACACGCCCGCCTCGCATTTAACCCCCGTTTGTCCCCCACCAGGACCGCATCCAGACGGCGGAGAGGCGGGTGGTGATGGCCTCGCTGTACCTGGGGACGGGTCAGCTGGAGCAGGACCTGGTGAGTGCGTGTGTGTGTGTGTGTGTGTGTGTGTGTGTGTGCGCGTGTGAGTGCGTGTGTGCGCGTGTGAGTGTGTGTGTGTGTGTGTGTGTGTGTGTGTGAGAGAGCAGGCGAGGGCGGCTCCAGCTGTGGCGTAACTCTGGGTTTTTTCAGGTGAGGAGGGAGCCGTCTTCAGAGCGAACGGGTTCAGTACGCCTGTCCCGAACTGGGAGTGGCCAGAGCTCCGGTTTATGGGAATAAGGAGCTGACATGCGATAGTCTGCTGCTCTTATGTTTGCAAAGCCCAGGATAACAGCGCTAACCCCGAGTAAACCACAGTCTGGACCCATTCAGCTGTTTTCATGGTTTGGGCCCAGATGCGGTGAAATCAGCGCATTGCTGCGCTCCTGAAGCCTCCCACCAGCTCCCAGTCAGGCATCGTTTAACAGGGGGTGAGATCCAGAGGGCAGTGGGCGGGGCCGTTGATGAAGCCCACGACACCTCCAGAGGACTGGGCAGCAACATCTGGCGTCCCAGGTGTGCCCCCCCCTCCAGCTCAGCCCCCTCCCGTTTCCCCGATACCAGCCTTCCGGTGGCTGACAGGGCCTGGCCTCTTCCCACGACCTTGACGGGCCGCGTAGTCAACCTCAACCAGGGAAAACCGCAGCTGTCCGGTTGTTTTTCTTTTTTTGCCTCGGCTACGAGCTCACCTGACCCTCTGGCGCTCATAGGCCCCGCCCACAGCGTGACCGGAGGGGGCCGGAGAACAAGGTCAGGTCCAAGGTCGGTGGCGGGAATCTCTGTTGGGGAGCGGAGCCTCGGCTCAAGGTCGGCGAGGAGTATGCGTTCTCGCGCTGCACCCTAATGCTGGCGTGTGCAGGCCTCGGTCGGTCTCTCCCCTTTGGGAGGACGGCGGAGGAAGGTCGTCGACGAACCCCGCGTCCCCCCTCAACGCCAGATGTGTCGGCTTTGCAGGGGGGGGGGGTCTGTAGGGTCGTCTGAGGAGGCGGTTCGAGGTCTCGCGCTTCTCGCCCTTCTTCCCAACGCACCTCTGACCGCGAGGCCCCGTCGCCCGGGCGCCACCGCCAGACTAACGCTCGCAGACTTTTCGTGGAGAGAGGAAGTGACCGGCCTCTTCCCGACGAACGACTGACCTTTCACGCTTGTCGACTTTTGAGATCGGCGGCTCGTAGACCGACAAGGGGCCACGTCGGTCGAGGTGGCAGACCGACCTCGCCAAGGTTTCAGCCTCCCCGAGGGGGGGGGGGACAGGACTGAGGACTGAGACGGTGTCCCTCCCGAGCTAATAGATTTTATTATTTTAGACTGGGTTTTACAGTTCCTGTGCTGATCCCAGCCTGGCTCGGGTCCACGGGAACGTCGGTGACATTGACGGAATATAAAGCAGATGCCGTGACTCAGGTCAGACAGTCGAGCCCAGAGCTGCTGAAACCAAAACAGCCTCTCTGTCCTCCTGAGCGTCACAGCCACGCTACACTTTTCGTTTTTTATTGGTAAATTACAGCTTTTGAATCCCGAAACCGTCCCGTTGCCTTTCTGACCCCTGTTGCGTGTGCTGCCGTCTCCGTGAGGAGCCCGTGGAAGTGCCTCGCGTACGAAACGATGCTGCCTTAAAAGCATTTGAATCAGCTCAGATCGCTGCCAAACCCGTAACCTCACAGGATAATGGATTACTAGAAATGTTGCGTAAGTAAGATACAGTGAACCCATGTGACTCGTGCTTTCAGGCCTGGGATTTGAATGACCCAGAGAAGTGTGTGCGTGTGCGTGTGCGTGTGTGTGTGTGTGTGTGTGTGAGATCTGCGGTTGAGGCCGAAAAGGGCGAACCGGCCCCGGTGTCATCAGATACGCGTGGTTAAATCGTCGAGACGTCTGCGAGCGACTGCCTCCAATAAAGAGAATCTCGGCTCTAAACAAACCTGAATGTTCCCGCAGTCCGTGCCAACAGGAAGTCCTACGTGACATTAACGCTCGGGTTACGTGAGATCAGAAGATCGGTTCTTTTCTTTTTTCTTTTTTTTTTTTTTTTTTTTCTCACGACTCGTCCGCTCGAAGACGGTTCCCGGATCCCGTCTCTTAACGGCTGCCGCCTCTGCTCCTCCCCGAAGGTGGACTGCCTGGAAGACGCTCTTCAGCGCTCCCGGGGAGACGACCGCCGTCCCCCGCTGAAGGTCTCCCTCCTCCTGGACTACACGCGCGGCTCGCGAGGTTCCCCCCACACACACACACACACACACACACACACACAGATCTCTGTTACCCCCCCCACAGGCCCCTCCCTGACCCGTCACCCCCGTGTGTCCCAGGGCGGATCAACTCCCGGAGCATGCTGCTCCCGCTGCTGCAGCGCTTCGGCTCGCAGGTGCGCGTGTCCCTGTACCACACCCCCGACCTGCGGGGGCTGCTGCGCCTGCTGGTGCCGCAGCGCTTCAACGAGACCATCGGCCTCCAGCACATCAAGGTCTACCTCTTCGACGACAGCGTCATCATCAGCGGGTACGCTCCGCTCCGTCTGGGCCCGCGCTCCGAGATCGCCTCGTTCCCGAACATCCCAAACGTTGGTTCCGGCGAGAGCCCGAGGATCAGAGTTTTCCACCTTTGAGAAAATCCCCTTCTGTCCCCTCCCGCTCTCTCCCCGTCCCAGCGCCAACCTGAGCGACTCGTATTTCACGAACAGACAAGATCGTTACGTCCTGCTGGAGAACTGCAGCGAGGTCGCCGACTTCTTCTCCGAGCTGGTGGAAGCGGTGGGGGACGTGTCCCTGCAGCTGCAGCCCGACGACTCCGTCAGCATGCGTGACAGCATGGTGCACCCCTATAAAGGTGTGTGTGTGTGTGTGTGTGTGTGTGTGCGCGTGTGTGTGTGTGAGATCATCATGTTGTTTGACACTTTATGATCAGATATGGTGGCCTCAGTTCCCGTTCTCTGCAGAAGGCAGCTGATGCATTTCACTAATGGAGCATGAAAGCTTAGACAGGCGTGTGTGTGTGTGTGTGCGTATGTGTGTGTGTGTGTGTGTGTGTGAGAGAGAGAAAGAGAGAGAGTGTGGGTGGGGGGGTCTTGACAGTTTTGCATCCGGCAACATGGCAGCCAACCGCAAGAGCTCTCTTCATCATTTTCAGTGAACTCACGCACGCACACGCGCCCGCATACACACACACCCCTGCTGTAATTGGAACACACACACACATACGCACACTGCCAGGATGTCAGTTGCAGAGGTGAATGACATCATGTCTGCAGGACTGGACATCGCTGTAACAAACACCAGGAATAGAGCTGTTATGTCACAGTGTTGCTGGAAGATGATATAGAGTAACTACACACACACACACACACACACACACACACACACACACAACAGAGTTACTGTTGTCTGTATAAACTGATAATTTCATCTTCCCATCAGACAGTGGAGACTAAGTTCATCCGTCTGTTGTGGCCCTGATAACGTGTTTCCTGATAGAGTTGCGGTGTTGCGGTTGCCGTAGCGCCCGGCCCGGCTGAACTGTAGCTGTTCACATTCCCGGTGTGAACCGAGAAGGAAATAAATGCGGTCCGGCTCCGTCGGCATTCGCCTTCTGTGGCTTGACCCATCTCGCTGGTGGATCCTGGTGAGTGGCGAGACTGGATTGTCACCACCACTGCGTGGGTTAAAACAGGCAGGCATCACCTTTGGTTTCCACGGTAACCAAGGTGGTCAGCCTGAGTTCCTCTGAGTTCGGCTGTTGACCTCGTTGATCCTCCACCGCCCCAGGGGTGGGCAGATCCAGTCCTCAGGATCGGGATCCAGCCGGGTTTTCTGTCCTCCCGGGCAGACGAGGCTTCCACCTGGGAACACGGGTCCCTTCTGGAAGCTGTTTCCTCCTGGTAGGGCGGAAAACCCGGCTGGAATTTGGTCCTGAGGACCGGATTTGACCAACCCCTGATGAACATTAGACCGGGGGTGTCCGGTCCGAGTCCGAGTCCAGTCCGGTTTTCTGGAGTTCCATCTTTGGGTTTTTGGGCCTCCCTGGTGGAAATCCAGAAAACCCGGGCCGGATCGCAGCCAGGGCTCCGACGCCCCCAGAATTAGTGAACATGAGGCGGCGCTCTGCGCCCACGTAATCGTCATCTCCCGTTACCGTGGCGCTCGCTGGTCGTGACGGCGTCGCCATAGTTACCCTACAGCAGTGTGCTCTGACCCGGGTCACCCCCTGTGCTCTCTCTCTCTCTCCCTCCCGTAAAACCAGGCGACCGGAAGGAGTTCTCGGCGGCGGCGGGAAAGCGGGTCACGGCGGTGCTGAGCGCCGCTCGGGCGAGGCAGCGGCTGCGGGGCCGCGAGGACGAGGAGCTGAGCGAGGGCGAGGAGGACACCTGGGTGTTCCCTCTGGTCCAGATGGGGCCCCTGGGGATCCGCGTGGACGAGCAGGTCACTAGGTGAGGCCGGGTCGCACGCCGCTGGACGCCACCGCCGCCGCTGGACGCCGCTGACGCTCTCCGCCCTCCTCAGCGCCTCCTGACCGCCGCCGGGCCGCACGCCACCGTGTTCCTGACGTCGGGCTACTTCAACCTGACCCAGGCCTACATGCGGCTCGTCCTGGGCGCCGACGCCGACTTCCGCATCCTCACGGCGTCCCCCGAGGTCAACGGGTTCTTCGGCGCCAAGGGCGTGGCGGGGGCGATCCCGGCGGCGTACATCCACATCGCCAGGCAGTTCTACGCGCAGGTCTGCCGGCTGGGCCAGCAGGAGCGCGTGCGCCTGCTGGAGTACCACAGAGCGCACTGGACCTTCCACGCCAAAGGTCAGCTGACAGGAAGTCCCGCCTCCTCTGACGGTTTCCGGGTCGTTTGGTTCATTGTGGGTTTCCGATGCCCCGCCCCCCCCCCGCAGGTCTTTGGTTCTACCTCCGGGGGCAGCGGCAGCCCTGCCTCACCCTGATCGGGTCCCCGAACTTCGGCTACCGCTCGGTCCACCGGGACCTGGAGGCCCAGATCGCCATCGTGACGGAGAACGAGGGGCTGCGGCGCCAGCTGCAGGAGGTCAGCTCCGGCTTCCTGTCCGCCGACGGCAGGACGCGGTGGCGGTGGCGAAGGCGGTGGCGAAGGCGGTGACGGTGTTTCCCTCTCAGGAACAGGAGATGTTGTACCGGCGCTCCACCGAGGTGTCCGGCGCCACCTTCGAGCAGCCGAACCGCCACGTGCAGCTCTGGGTCAAACTGGTGACGCCCTTCATCAAGAACTTCTTCTGAGGTACACACACACACACACACACACACACACACACACACACACACACACACACACACACACACACACACACACACACACACACACAAGCACACACACACACACACAAGCACACACACACACAAGCACACACACGTACACACACACACGTACACACACACACACACACAAGCACACACACATACACGTACACACACACACACACACACACACACAAGCACACACACACACACACAAGCACACACACACACAAGCACACACACATACACACACACACACACAAGCACACACACACACACACACACACACACACACACGTACACACACACACACACACACAAGCACACACACATACACGTACACACGCACACACACACGCACACACACACACACACACGTACACACACACGTACACACACACACACAAGCACACACACATACACGTACACACGCACACACGCACACACACACACACACACACGTACACACACACACACACACGCACACACACACACACACGTACACACACACACGTACACACACACACACGCACACACACACACACACACGTACACACACACGTACACACACACGCCCACACACACACACGTACACACACACGTACACACACATACACACGTACACACACACACGTACACACATATATCCTTGTACTTCTATCTTTGTGAGGACCTTCATAGCCTTAATGTATTACCCAGCCCCCTTCCATCCTACCTGACCCCCTGACCCAGACCCATCCTACCTGACCCAGACCCATCCTACCTGACCCCCTGACCCAGACCCATCCTACCTGACCCAGACCCATCCTACCTGACCCCCTGACCCAGACCCATCCTACCTGACCCAGACCCATCCTACCTGACCCCCTGACCCAGACCCATCCTACCTGACCCAGACCCATCCTACCTGACCCCCTGACCCAGACCCATCCTACCTGACCCCCTGACCCAGACCCATCCTACCTGACCCAGACCCATCCTACCTGACCCCCCGACCCAGACCCATCCTACCTGACCCAGACCCATCCTACCTGACCCAGACCCAGACCCATCCTACCTGACCCAGACCCATCCTACCTGACCCCCTGACCCAGACCCATCCTACCTGACCCCCTGACCCAGACCCATCCTACCTGACCCCCTGACCCAGACCCATCCTACCTGACCCCCCGACCCAGACCCATCCTACCTGACCCAGACCCATCCTACCTGACCCCCTGACCCAGACCCATCCTACCTGACCCAGACCCATCCTACCTGACCCCCCTGACCCAGACCCATCCTACCTGACCCAGACCCATCCTACCTGACCCCCCTGACCCAGACCCATCCTACCTGACCCAGACCCATCCTACCTGACCCCCTGACCCAGACCCATCCTACCTGACCCCCTGACCCAGACCCATCCTACCTGACCCAGACCCATCCTACCTGACCCCCCGACCCAGACCCATCCTACCTGACCCAGACCCATCCTACCTGACCCAGACCCAGACCCATCCTACCTGACCCAGACCCATCCTACCTGACCCCCTGACCCAGACCCATCCTACCTGACCCCCTGACCCAGACCCATCCTACCTGACCCCCCGACCCAGACCCATCCTACCTGACCCAGACCCATCCTACCTGACCCAGACCCAGACCCATCCTACCTGACCCAGACCCATCCTACCTGACCCCGACCCAGACCCATCCTACCTGACCCCCTGACCCAGACCCATCCTACCTGACCCCCTGACCCAGACCCATCCTACCTGACCCAGACCCATCCTACCTGACCCAGACCCATCCTACCTGACCCTTAAACCAGGTCGTGACGTGAGTAGCTTCACTCAGCAGCCTTGTGGGCGTGTTTCTCTTTGAAGTTCCGGAGCTACGGAGGATCAAAGGAGTAACCCGGGGAAGCGGTAGTGGCGGCTGTCGTCGGAACGAGTTAGAACGTGAGCGGGAGGTTTGCTCGACTTTGGCAAAGTTTACACGCGGCGGAGCCGATGCTCCCCCGGTGTTGTCGGGCGGGGGGGTCGGCGAATAGCGACCGATGGAACAAACGCGGTCGAGACGTCGGAGCGCGCAAATCAGGTCACGCCGGTTGAGCTGGCGAATGTTTTCCCGACTGCGGCGCCTCGGGGGTTAAGTTCCTCGCCGCCTCGAGGGACCGATCTCCGCGAGAGCGTTCCCTGGCTCGACGCCGGGCTCGGCGAATCAGGCCGCGGGCTTCCAGAAAAACGCCTCCGGCCGTGGCGGCGGTCTCACCTCGCAGGTCCCGTCCTCCCGCCTTCCCGTACGCCGCCTGACCCACGCCTCAGTCAGTCGGGCCCCCGCCACCGCCGCCGCCCGCCGGCGTTCGCCCGGGGGTCTGAGCCAACGGATAATGACGGTAAACGGGCGGAGCCTCGGCAGCACCTGGACGCCGTCGACTCATCTGCTGCCAACGGCCGTAAACGAGCTCGGCGGCTGTCGGATCAGGCCTTGTGATTTTCAACGTTATTGCGCAATCTTTTTTTTTTTTTGAGAAAACGGTTTAATTCAGGCGGTGGACGTCGTTAACGTTCTCGGGAGGTGAAGAAGAGGAACAAAAAGAGGAAACGGCGGTGAAACGAAATCTTCAAATCATTCGAAATTCTCTTTTTTTTTTTTTCCCCCGATGGAAATCCTTTTGATCCCTTTAAAAAAATAACGTTTTTGGTGTTTCCGTTTAAACGTGTTTAGTTTCACAATTATTTTGAAAGCACCACTCTCCCTCTCCTCTCCTCTCCTCTCCTCTCCTCCTCTCCTCTCCTCTCCCTCTCCTCTCCTCTCCCTCTCCTCTCCTCTCCTCTCCTCTCCCTCTCCTCTCCTCTCCCTCTCCTCTCCTCTCCTCTCCTCTCCTCTCCTCTCCTCTCCTCTCCTCTTCCCTCTCCTCTCCTCTCCTCTCCTCTCCTCTCCTCTCCTCTCCTCTTCCTCTCCTCTCCTCTTCTTCTCCCCCTCTCATATTCCTCCTCTCTTCTTCCTCACATGTTCCTCCTCTCTTCTTCCTCTCCTCTCCTCTCCTCTACTCTCATCTTCCTCCTCTCCTCTTCTTCTCCCCCTCTTATATTCCTCCTCTCCTCTCCTCTTCCTCCTCCTCTTCCTCACATGTTCCTACTCTCCTCTCCTCTCCTCTCCTCTCCTCTCCCTCTCCTCTTCCTCCTCTCCTCTCCTCTCCTCTCCTCTCTTCTTCCTCTCCTCTCCTCTCTTCTTCCTCTCCTCTCCTCTCCTCTCTTCTTCCTCTCCTCTCCTCTGTTCTTCCTCTCCTCTCCTCTTCCTCCTCTCCTCTCCTCTCCTCTCCTCTCTTCTTCCTCTCCTCTCCTCTCCTCTTCCTCTCCTCTCCTCTCCTCTTCCTCTCCTTTCCTCTCTTCTTCCTCTCCTCTCCTCTCTCCTCTCCTCTCCTCTCCTCTCTTCTTCCTCTCCTCTCCTCTCCTCTCCTCTCTTCTTCCTCTCCTCTCCTCTCCTCTCCTCTCTTCTCCTCCTCTCCTCTCTTCTTCCTCTCCTCTCCTCTCCTCTCCTCTCTTCTTCCTCTCTCCTCTCCTCTCCTCTCCTCTCTTCTTCCTCTCCTCTCCTCTCCTCTCCTCTCTCTCTTCCTCTCTCTCTCCTCTCCTCTCCCTCTCCCCTCCTCCTCTCCTCTCCTCTCCTCTCCTCTTCCTCTCCTCTCTCTCTCCCTCTCCTCCTCTCCTCTCTTCCCTCTCTCTCTTCCTCTCCTCTCTTCTCCTCTCCTCTCCCTCTCTTCTTCCTCTCCCTCTCCTCTCCTCTCTTCTCCTCTCCTCTCCTCCCCTCCTCTCCTCTCCTCTCCTCTCCTCTTCCTCTCCTCTCCTCTCCTCTCCTCTTCCTCCCCCCGTTCCTCAGGTCAAAATCGTGACTGTTTCCAGAATATTTTAAACCTCAGACTCCGTGTGAACCAGTTTAATCCACGTTAAACGCGGGTTTTTAAAGTGTCTCCTCTGTCGGGCCACGCTCCATCCAGCAGCGTTATCGGCGTCCATCTGTGTTGTTACAGCTTATCGGAGCCGGAAAAAAACAAGGATGGGGCCTCCAACAATAACTTTTCCGGTTTAAGGGATTAGAAATATTCCCGGGAGCCCCAGCGGGGGCGCTGCCTGACGCGGCGCCACTCCGCCGCCTAGCGGCCGCGCTCGGTACTGCATCCAGCGTCCATTTCAGCTTCAAATGTTTTGTTTATTTTTAGTGGAAAATCCACTTTTTATGGTCTGAATTAGGGGAATTCGCCGCTGTGTGATTCTGAGGTGGGTAAGAGGGTGACTGAGTGCGTGTTTTTCTTGTCTTTTGTGCTTCAGGCAGGACGGTTTCTTCCTTTCTGGACTTGGACGACGTCCCAGGGGGACGCCTTTGTCCGGGGCGTTCGGGGGAACTCTCCGCAACTCGCACCCGCCGCACGACAGCGTGAGCCACCTCCTGTGACGGTCGGGGGACAAGCGCTTGTCCCACCCGGTCACAACAGAACTCTGGGGACTTCTCCCGTGTTTGGATCGGTGAACGTTCCCGACGCACGAGCGCCGGGGTCAAAGGGGCAGAAGAAGGATTACAACCCCCGAACGAGCGCCGCGCTCTTCCTGCAGAGTCGACGCAACGGTACAGACTTTATATATTCATTGTCTTTGTAAATTAAAGGTGTGGCAAGTTTTTAAAAACCTCGTGACCTTTTCTTCTCTGGGGAAAAAAAAAAAAAAAAAAAAAGCGAGAGCGAATGTTTACGTTTCCAAAAATAGCTCCGACTGTTCCAGGAAGCACGGCCGGCCTGCTGGGAAACACCAGCGCCGCAGCTTGATTCTCCACAGACGTGAGACGACCAGGTAAGGAGCGGGAACACGTTTGGTTCCCCCCGAACAACTGCGTTTAAATTCACCGGTGAACTTTAACTTTCGAGGGTTTTTCATTTTCAATCTGGTGCTTTCAACCAAACCGTGATGATTTATGAACAATCACAGATTTAAAGGGCTGATTTGGGAATCCGGATCCTTTAAAATGCTGAAAACAGTCGGCTTTATTCGTCACTTTGTGGTGGACGCTGATAAAATCCTCTTAAAACTGTAAAATGCGTGCTTCATCACCGATCGTGTGAGAAAAGCGGAGAAACGAGACTGATTTTCAAACTTTATTTGAGGCAATAAATTACAAAAAACAAACCTGATAAATAAATATTCAGCTCTTTAAGCGTCTTCTTTTGTCAGCCTTGCTCTGAAAGGTCAAGGGCGGTTTAAAAAATATCTGAAAAAAAAATCAAAAGTGTCGCTGTAAAAGAGGTTTATTTTGAAAGTCCAGGCCTCCCTTCTGTCGAGGGGCTCACTGGTCTGCCGATGAACGTTTCGAAAGCGTCGGCGAAGGTCGCAGAAGAGAACGGCTCGAACCGAGGGGACCCCGAGGAGGTTGAAAACGATTGTTCCATCTTAAAGGGCTTTGACTCGAGGAAGCAGCTTTTAAAGGAGACGCCAGAGGGGGCGTTTCTGTGCGTGTGTGTGTGCGTGTGTGTGTGTGTGTGGGATCAGAGCTCTGGGGCTCAGAGGACGTCCTATCTGAGTCCAAATGTCCCCCCTAGATCCCCTTCAGGGACGAGACCTTCTTCTTCCGGGAAGCCAACATCTCGTAAAACGGATCTTTGCTGATGGCGGCTCTGGTGGGGGGGGAGGAGGGGTGAGGAGGGGGGTGAGGATTCTCCACTCATCACCTGCAGGTCACATCTGGACTCACTTGATGCTGTTGATCCACTCGTCCTTCTCCTCCGTCGTCGGGGCGGAGATCCTGTAGAAGGTGTGGTTGCCCTCGACGACGCGGCCGTCCGCCTCCGTCTTGCAGGCCTTGATCACCTGGTCTTTGTGGTCCGGGATGAAGAGCTCGAAGCAGTTCTGGCACGGGACAGGAGAGAAAGTCGGGATTCTTAGTGTGTGTGTGTGTGTGTGTGTGTGTGTGTGTGTGTGTGTGTGTGTGAGTTTCTGTGTTGTGTGTGTGTGTGTGTGTGTGTGTGTGTGTGTGTGTGTGTGGGGGGTTGGTGAGGACTTTCTGCTTCCAGGATTTGGGCTTAAAAAGTTTCCCTGTGCTCAACCGCATGCAATCCCACGTTTGTCCAGCAGAGGGCGCCAGAGGACCGCGTTCAGGGTAGTTGTGATTACGTCTATATTTTATATAAATATCGATCTGAATCTGATAAAAGACGTTCTTTACCGGCTTCTTGGAGTCGTCCACCTCCCTGATGCTCAGGTTTTCCAGTGGAATAATTCCTCTGGGCTCTTTATCCTGAAACAGGACAGGAGAGCAGACGTTGACCCCCCCGACCTCGGCGTCTCCGCCCGGGGACGGGAAGTACTCACGGTGGTGTACTCGAAGTAGTACAGGCAGTTGTCCGTGAGGATGAACCAGCGTCTCTTCCAGGTCTTCACTCGTCCACCTGGAGGGGGGGGCAGTCAAAGCGGAGCGAGCCGCGGGAGGTTAGGCGGGGGGGGTTGAGTCGGGTTAGAGCGTGCATGCAGGCTCCGAGGGTGAGGAGGGGTGAGGAGGGGGGTGAGGAGGAGGAGGAGGAGGAGGAGGTGCTCGGAAGCAAAGCTGCGGGTGAAGAGCCGAGTACCTACCTCCTGGAGCCACCACATGAAACACAAGAGAAGAGCAAAGTCACTTCACGTCCACAGGCGCAGAGGCCATGCTGCACGCCGCCGGGGGCCGCCGCCGCCGCCGCCGGGGGGCGCTTCCGCTGGCGGGAGGAAGGAATGCGTTCACGTACCGAGCTTCAGGAGCCAGCCTTCCCTGTCGGGGTTGAAGAAGGTGTGCGTGAGGTCGTTCCCGTCGTCCTCCGGGATCTTGAAGGGCTCGTTCTTGATGCTGTCGTACAGGTTCTGCGCGACAACTCGCAGGTGAGCACGCGCGCGGGGGCGTCGCCCCCCCTCACCCCCCCCGAGGGGGCGGAGCCTCACCCTAAGCAGCTCCTCGGGCAGGTCCCCTCCGTCGTTGATGCCCCTGTTCATGGCCGTGAACCTCTGGACCGAGGGCTTGTCCTTCACGTTGGGGTTGTGGAGGCTGGTGTTCAGCATGATCACGGCGAAGGAGAGCACGTAGCAGGTGTCTGTGGAGCAACAACAGGAGTGTGTGTGAGTGTGTGTGTGTGTGTGTGTGTGTGTGTGTGTGTGTGTGTGTGTGTGTGTGTGTTTAGCCCACCACCACCCGCCAAGAGGAACAGATTTCTTCTAGAAACGACTTCTGAGATCATTTCAACGCAGAACCACACGAGGCACCTCTTGTTTCGGTTGCTGGTTGTCATGACAACGGTGCCCCCCCTCCTCCGCCCAGAAGGAGGACGTACCCGTGCTCTGGAACACCCCGGGGTTGCAGCGGCAGTAGCGCTGGGCGAAGGCCTCCATCATGCGGTCGATCTTCTGGGCCTCGCCAGGCAGCCTGAAGCTCCAGAGGAACTGGCGGAGGGCCTGGACCAGGTTCAGGTCCGAGAACTCGTGCAGCTCCAAGAAGGCGTGAAGAACCGCGATGTTGAAGTCGTCTCTGAGGGGGGGTCAGCAGACACGGACGTTCAACCCGACATCAGCTGACGGCGGTGAACGCCCTCGCCCCCCCCCCCCGCTCACCTCTCCCCGAGGTACTCGCCGATCGCCGTCTTGTTAAGCCCCTCCCCCTTGTAGAGGAATTTGGCGATCTCCTCGCTGGTGCTCTTCAGGAGCGAGCTGTCCACCAGGAAGCGGATCCCCTGAGGGGGGAAACCGGACATCCGCTCAGCAGGAGGTCGCGCTTCCGCCCCGTTTCCCGGGGCGACGGCGGGAGGGGAGGAGGGGGCGCTCACCTTCTTGGGGTCCATGTTGAACTTCTTGCGGCCGATGGCCATCTGCTTGTTCCTCTGCATGCTTTTCCTGAAGGACGGGAGCAGCGCGTCAGGTTCGAGGAGGAGGAGGATGATGAAGATGATGATGAAGGTGTCTGCCCACACCGGGGAGACCGGTGGGGGGTCATTTACCTCTCTTCAGTCTGGTCCAGGTTCTCGATCTCACTGGTCACCTCTGCGATCTCATCCTTCAGCCTCTGGGAGGAGATGAGAGGAGGAGAGGAGGAGGAAGAGGAAGAGGAAGAGGAGGGAGAGGAAGAGGAGGGAGAGGAAGAGGAGTGGAGGAGGAGAGGAGGGAGAGGAACAGGGATGAGGAAGAGGAGAGGGAGAAGAGAGGGAGAGGAGAGAGAGGGAGAGAAGGAAGAGGAGGAAGAGGAGAGGGAGAAGAGAGGGAGAGGGAGAGGGAGGAGAGAGAGGAAGAGGAGAGGGAAGAGGAGAGGGAGAGGAGAGAGGGAGAGGAGAGGAGAGGGAGGAGGGAGAGGAGAGGGAGGAGGAAGAGGAGAGGGAGAGGAGAGGGAGAGGAGAGAGAGGGAGAGGATGAAGAGGAGAGGAGGAAGATAGGAGGAAGATGAGAGGGAGAGGAGAGGATGAAGAGGAGAGGGAGGAAGAGGAGAGGGAGAGAGGGAGAGGAGGAAGATAGGAGGAAGATGAGAGGAGAGGGAGGAGGAAGAGGAGAAATTTTAACTCTCTTCCGTGGAGGCCCTGCTCCATGACCTTTGCCCCCCCGACCCCTATCCTTCCTTCCTTTGCTCCCCCTTCCCTCAACACACCTCTGGGGGACACCAACAGCTGGACCGACATCCCATCCTTCAGGGACTTTCAAAATTAAAGCGCGTAAAAGCCCTGTGTGTTGATCCTCCCTGTGTATATTTAGGTTGTGGTTGAAATGTGAAGTTCGGGGTCAGGAACACTTGTGTCTCTGTGGGATCAGCAGCACCTGTCGTGGGGGGGGTCGGAGATGCCCCCCTCGCCCCCATGACCCAGACCCCCCCCAGACTGCGAATAGACGTCTGTGATCGCAGCCGTCTCAGATTTAAACGGTCCTTTCCGCAGCGAGGTAAATAACTCCACTTCTCCGGGTCCTCCTCCTCCTCCGCGCGTCTCCATGGTTACAGCTTCTTATGCTTCCATTAGGGGAATATTTTTCACTTCATTACCCGTTGCCCCCCCCCCCAAAGGCAGGAGGGGGGGGGGCTTGTTAGACAGCCTCGCTAATAAACCCCATTCATTCCTCCGAGGCCCCCGGGGGCCACGTCTGCTCCTCGGTGGGGACCTTATCAGCTTCCCTTCAAATCTTTGATTTTCTTTCATATCAAAGAGAACAAAGGACGGAGGCCCCCCGTCGGTGGGGTCGCTGTTAAGATGCTCCTCATTCTTTGAGTGCACGTGCTCCGGTCACATGCGCCTTTCTCACAATAAGATCCTTTCATAACGCTCGATTACATCACAGGTAAGGCTGCGTGCACACACACACACACACACACACATATACACACCACACATACACACACACTCACACACTTCCTGCTCCACACTCACGTCCTGTTAGACCATTACAAATTACACTAAAATCAGAGAGGAACTGTCAAATCTGATTAAAATCTGCAGTGGTCCTCCTCCCCCAGGCCCAGACAGTCAGAGGACACACATGTACCCCCCCCAGCACACACACATCCCCCAATTCACACACACACACACACACACACACGTACACCACAAACAAAGAGGATCATTTCTCCTCAATGTGTACAGTAACGCTTCAGTGGTCATACTCCTATGACCCCTCCCCACACTCTCCCCTCTCTCACACGCACACACACACACACACCTCCCGGGGCACACTGGTCTAGACATGGAGGAACACTCAAGGACACGTGGAAGAAGAGCCTGAAGAATGGGGAACTAACCAAAGTACAGAAAAACTGTAATTCTACAGAGGGGACCTGTGTGTGTGTGTGTGTGTGTGTGTGTGTGTGTGTGTGTGTGTGTGTGAGAGGATATTTTACTTGTATGTCGTGCAGTAGCTCTTGTTTTCGCCGGCGAATGCTCTCGAGCTCCTGTCTCTCCTCTGGACTGAGGTCATCAGGAACTGAGAAGAAAAACACACAAAAATCAAATATTTGAGCGCACACACACACACACACACACACACACACACACACACACACACACATACACAGAGGAAAGAAAGACTCCCTCTGCTCTGGGCCACTACACAATCAAAATCATCTTTAACATGACGACTTTTGGTCCCAACATCAACAGTAACAACGCGCTCCGGCTGTTCCCTGTCGTGACCTCACCGGGTCATTTTCAGGGTTGACCGGTTAAAGACGGCGTTTGGGTTGGAACAGGGAGGGAAACATTTAAAAAATGTTGATTTTCAGATGGTATCTGATGCTGCTGATGGATAATAGTCAGGCGTTGGCGTTCCACACGTGGACATCTGCAGCCGGCTGATAAGACGGGAGGGAAACGATCCACCTCGCGTGTTCTTCATTTAGTCAAGAACACCCAGAAACACACACAGACACACCCTTTAACAACATTTAATGTCCAGAACTCGCACCACAACAGCAACTAAACTGGCCTCGAGGTAGGTTGAGTCCTCACATTGTGGGAGGAGAAGGGGCTGTGTGACAGCAGCAATGGTCACTGATACACACACACACAGCTGTTATTATGAACCCAGGACAGGAATAACACACACATCCTCTCCGGAGGGGAAATGAAACATGAACCACTTTCGTTCGTCGGCTTCAATTCTGAAGTCATTAACCAGCTTTTCAGTCGTTCGTTTGTCTGCTGAAGATGATGAAGGTGAAGACGATGAAGGTGAAGAGGATGACGAAGATCTGTTGCCATGAACACCGGACCAACATCAGGCCCAAAGTTCACCCGCCGTCCTTCTGCTTTGCATGTTATTGCGACGCTTCCCCGAAGCCACACAGACGCAATAAAAGTTCTCTCTGGCTTGACTGTCTGAGGAGGACGCCACACGCACACACACACACACACACACACACACACACACACATGCACATGCGCACGCTCACACACCCACGCACGCATGTTTTCAGCTAAATTACAAAAACCGAAAAGCAGAAGCAGCAAACAGCGATGACGCACCGAACACCTACATGATCATGTCACAATCTTGAGGCTCCTACCACAGGGCTGCTTCTCCGCTCCCGTCTCAACGAATCCACCGCCAATCCCGAGCGCACGACTCTAATCCAGCCCTGCCCGAGCCCTCCAATCCCAATCCCAATCCGGTGGTCCTCCCTGCTCCTTAATCCTCGGGAGCTCGCTCCACCGGAGGGGAGAGGAGGCCAGGAGGTCGGCGGCTAAATGAGGACAAGTGTGTGTATGGGCGTGTGTGTGTGTGTGTGTGTGTGGGGTGAAAACCCTTGAACTCTCATCTCTCCCCTCCCTCCACCCCTCCGTCTCAACTCCTCCCCCCCGCCGCCGGGAGCGCGCCGTCCACCCCGAGACGCCCGAGAGGACGCCAGCATCCCCGGGAAGAGGCGGGTCGGGCGGGTTAATCGGCGGAGGCACGACAACGACGCGGGCGCGAGCGTTGAGTCACCCCTCCTGGATTCCACCCGAGAAACATTAAATTACACAACAAGGAGCGTCTGTTGGGTCTGAAGCAGCTGACCCACCTCCCAGCGCTACGTTCCCCTCTCCGACAGGAATACTGTCCGACTCTGCTCAAACAGGCCGTAATTGTTTCTTTGAGACGTCGCGTGGCCCGAACTACCCCCCAACAACGGTATAATCCCGCATTTATGCCACAATCCCCCCGCTGACTGGCTGCATTCACGTCGCCCGGAGCTCCGAAGTCCAGGAATGAACGAGCCCGGGGGACAGAAACTGTCGCCAGCGAGGGAAGCTGGGATCCTGGAACCCCGGGAATGCTGTCAAAGAACGGGAAAAGGAGACGGCGGCTAAAACACCCGCAGTCCCGTTAAAAGTCCCTTTTGCCCCCCAGTTTCCCCCGATCGGACCAACGCGTCCTGGCCGGACACACCCAAGCCTGACCCCGCCTGGGCCGACCTTTAGCCATCTAAACACCAGAGACACAATAAAACAGAAATAAAACAGAAATAAAACTAGAAATAAAACTAGAAATAAAACTAGAAATAAAACCAGAAATAAAACAAGAAATAAAACCTGAACAAGGAACAGCATGAAAGGGACATTCATTCTATTTATAGACACAGAAACTAGTGATTCCTAACGCTCATGGGATCTAAACCCGCCACATGACACCAATAATGCACCAATAACTCACATTATTATTGTTGTTATTGTTGTTTTTGTTGTTATTATCACGACTATAATGACTCCTTTGTGCCAATTAGTGAACAGTTGCCAAAGGGCAGCAGCACATGAGTCCAATGAGGACTTTTCTCTGTTGGTTTTGGTCCCAAAGATCGTTTTAATCAGACTACCAGGTCTCGGATGTTCACTTAGTGATCGGCTGCTAGTTAGCCCGCTAACCTGGCTAGCCCCCACCTAAACCAGGGCACAAACTCACCCACTCCGTCCTCAGACTTCAGGACCATGGCTGGGCCGCGGCGGAAAAACACCCCAAAACAGGAGGAAAATAAATAAAAAAGCGCAGGGAGCCTCCGGCCGGAGGCGACAGGTCGTGGGGTTAAAGAGGTCCGGAGGTCGGAGGCTAACGGAGTTAGTGAAGTTAGTGACAACTGGAGGAGCCGGAGGGGCGTGGCCTCGGCCGTAGGGCCACGCCCCCCGCATAATCAAGAGCACGGGAGGGGTGTGGCTCTAGGCCGGCCATCAACCTAGAGGTCACGCCCCTTTGGACATAGGCTGCAATGGAGGGGCGTGGCCTCTGTCGGCGGAAGGTCACGCCCTCTGTCAAATAGGCTATGGAAGGGGGCGTGGCTCCAGGGCGGCTATCAAACCAGGAGGTCACGCCCCCTAATATATAGGCTGTTGTAGGGAGAAATCTGTCCGTGTGTGAGAGAGTGTGTGCCTATCTATCTCTATACACATACATATATGTCTGTATACATAGAAATTTATAAATATATATATTTATTCTGTTGTTGATGGAGGGAGGGAAGGAAGGAGGGAGGGTCTGATAGATGTCCTGTCTGTGAGGGAAGAGGAAGGGAGGGAGGATGTAGGGAGGGAGGGGAGGGACAGGGGAGGATGCAGGGAAGGGGGGTGGAGGGAGAGAGGGAAGAAGGGAAGGAAGGAGGGAGGGAGGGAGAGACAGGGGAGGATGCAGGGAAGGGGGGTGGAGGGAGAGAGGGAAGAAGGGAAGGAAGGAGGGAGGGAGGGAGAGACAGGGGAGGATGCAGGGAAGGAAGGAGGAAAGGAGGATGCAGGGAGAGAAGGAAGGAGGGGTGGAGGAGGGAGGATGCAGGAAAGGAGGGAGGGAGTATACAGGGAAGGAAGGAGCAGGGAGGGAGGGAGGGTGCAGCTGTGAGCTTCAATCGTGGCTTTATTCAGTTTGGACCCCAAAAAACAGGATATGGAGCAGATGCAGTATTCACTATATATATACTAACTACATATATTCACTACATATATACTAACTACATATATTCACTACATATATACTAACTACATATATTCACTACATATATACTCACTACATATATTCACTACATATATACTCACTACATATATTCACTACATATATACTAACTACATATATTCACTACATATATACTAACTACATATATTCACTACATATATACTCACTACATATATTCACTACATATATACTCACTACATATATTCACTACATATATACTCACTACATATATTCACTACATATATACTCACTACATATATTCACTACATATATACTAACTACATATATTCACTACATATATACTAACTATCATACATATATAACTACATATATACTAATATATACTAACACATATATTCACTACATATATACCTACATATATTCACTACATATATACTAACTACATATATTCACTACATATATACTCACTACATATATTCACTACATATATACTAACTACATATATTCACTACATATATACTAACTACATATATTCACTACATATATACTCACTACATATATACTCACCATATATATATTCACGACATATATACTCACTACATATATACTCACTACATATATTCACTACATATATACTCACTACATATATACTCACTACATATATACTCACTACATATATCCTCCTAAGACCTGGCATCCACATATGTGGACATAGTACGGGGCCAAATGTCCACAGGCAAGGACCCATAAACATTATATTACAGATTTAGATGGATTGTCCCTGTATGTGGACATCATTGTCCCTGTATGTGGACATCATTGTCCCTGTATGTGGACATCAATGTCCCCAAAAACCACTTGTTTTAAAATATTGTTAAAATATGATTCTCAGTCTTTACACTTATCAGGTCCCAATAATCTTAAATTGCTAAGATAAATTAAAAATGCATATCAAGAGAGAGCTCGGGTCTCAGGAGGTTAAACTCATTGCATATATATACTCACTACATATATACTCACCACATATATATACTCACTACATATATACTCACCACATATATATTCACTACATATATCTTTACGACATAGATATTCACTACACATATGTTTACTACATAGATATTCACTACACATATGTTTACTACATATAGATTCACTACAGTTCAGACTGTGGAGACACAACACAATAATAAAGGTCTAACCCTAAAATAACCTGCCCCCCCCAATAAAACTACAATAGAGGAGGAGAAGAAGTTTAAAGGGAGGAACGTGGTTTAAGGTTCAGAGTGTGTCAGAGTGTTGACGTTGGAGCAGATCAGTGGGCAGTGAGGGGGGGGGGCACCACACCACCAACACACTGGGCACCCTTCCTGTTTACACACCACCAAGACACTGGAAAAGTCAGGCCCACACGCACACACACACACACACACACACACACACACACACACACACACATATATACACACACAAACACACACACACTGAGTGGTCTGTGTGCCTCCATGTGTGCGTGTGTGAGGAGACGGATCACCACGGCAACACTGACAGCACTTTGGAGCAGCCCTGCGTGTCTGCGTGTGTGCATGTGTGTGCATGTGTGTGTGTGTGTGTGTTAATTGCTGTTCAACAGTCACAGAATTGAGTTTTCTCCCAGAATAGACATAAATTACTCTGTTATTATTGTTAATAATGCAGAAATCATATAATTTCCCCAACACCCCGTCTCTTCTGGGGGGGGGTCCTAAAGTGACTCACCTGTGGATGCAGCAGGTGATCGAACAGAAGGACAAAGAAACGCCTGGAAGCTGGACGCACACAGCTCACTGACGGTCCCCATGGCAGCCCAGTCCACCAGACCAGTTCAGCAGCCCAGTCCACCAGCTCAGTTCCCCAGACCAGTTCAGCAGAGTCCAGACCAGTATCCAGATCCCCAGACCAGTTCAGCAGAACAGCATCATGCTCAGCACAGAGGTGTTCATCCAGCAGGTAACGCTGCTCAGAGTCATCCTGACTGCTGGACTCTGAGAGGAACTCTCCTCATTCTCTCACCCCCCCCCTCTCTCTCTCTCTCTCTCTCTGTCTCTCTGTCTCTCTCTCTCCTCTCTCTCTCTCTCTCTCTCTCTCTCTCCCCCACACAGACCCAAACATTAATGTGTTTAAGGACCTGGTGTGTATTTAGAGGTGAAAAACTGCACACACACACACACACAAACACACACACACACACACACACAAACACACACACACACACACACACACTCCCTGTAACCAACACACACTCCTCCGTGTCACTTTCAACAGTTGTTGAAGTGTATTCTTGGAGGCGATGACAAATATGTACACACACACAGTCACGCACACACACGCATATTGGGCAGGCATCCTTCTGGTCCACACCTACACACACTTACATACATCACAGCCCAGTTTAGTTCAGCCAGAACACACACACACACACACACACACACACACACACACACACACACACACGTGTATGGGTGTTTTTATCAGCCTGGTTGGTGTAGGTTTGAATTATTGTGGTGTTTTCAGCAGTTTGGCTCCTTTAAAGCTGCTCATCTCATTTCTAGTTGATCGGTTGTGTGTTTACTTGTGCAAACACACACTTACACGTCTGTAAACACACACACACACGTGTGTGTTCCAAACTCTGCCGCAACAGCACCAGAGTTGTGACACCTAACCCCGACCCCAACCCGCCTCGATAACAACACCCGCTGCGGCTGAGAACCGAGGACATGGAAGTCACGGCGTGCGTGCGCGCGTGCGTTCGTGCGTGCGGCTGTTGTTTCTGGGGTCGGTTGTTCCAAAACCGGCGACGACTGACGCCGGCGCAAATAGTCGCAGGAGCTGCGGCAGTTGCTGCGACGGTTATTTATGCTCTGCATCTGCCACCAGGAGACGGCGACCCCGACCTTCACATCGACTCTGACGGTGACTTGCCCCCCCTCCTTGAGTTCACCTCTAATCTCACACCCTGACCCCCCTACACACACACACACACACACACACACACCTTCAGGCCCCTGTCTGTGGCCCCTGACCTCACCAGACAGGGGGGAGCTGCTTCATAAATCGACCTTTGGGCAGCACACCCGTCGGTCACATCGATCACAGAGGAGGGGCCACGTCGAGCTGTTTTCATAAATAACCGTTTCATCGTCGCTAAAGGTGAATCGTGACGACCCTTGGCGAAGCAGGTCGACCGGGAAAACAACACGTGGTCGGTGTTTCTTTTTTCCAGCCCTCTGCCTCTTGCGATGATTCGACACTGGAACGCTGCAGCGGACTCCCCTTTAGGCACTGGGTTGCCATGACAACCTCCAAAAGCCAAGGTGGACGTGGAGGAGCGCGAAAGCGCCAAGATACAGATCACGATGCACGAAACCGCACGTGGACCGCGTCGCTTTGTTCCAGCTCGACGTTTTCGGGGATGAAAGGCGAAGCTGTCGTTCCAAACCTCTAACAGGAAACAAGCTGTGATTTGAACTGGGACACAATTAAAAAGAAACGTTGTGTCACTTTAAAAGTGATACTTTTATTAATTAACAGCAGTTCAGTTTGGATAAATAAGTGGAACCCTTTGATATAGACATTTGTCCACATGATGCGACTGTTATTTATGTTTTTAATCTATATTTTCTTGATTTATTTATTATATTTTATGATGAAGTGTGACTCCAGCCGCAGTTTGAAGATGCAGTTTCCCTTAATGACCACTAGAGGGCATTAAAAACACAGATAGATGATAGATAGATAGATAGATAGATAGATAGATAGATAGATAGATAGATAGATAGATAGATAGATAGATAGATAGATAGATAGATAGATAGATAGATAGACAGACATAGATGATAGATATAACAGGCCCCTATCACAGGCCCTGTATCACAGGCCCTATATCACAGGCCCCTCTGATGGACCCCTATCGCAGGCCCCTATCACAGACCCCTATCACAGGCCCCTATCACAGACCCCTCTGATGGGCCCCTATCACAGGCCCCTATCACAGGCCCTTATCACAGGCCCCTATCACAGGCCCCTATCACAGGCCCCTATCACAGGCCCCTCTGATGGGGCCCCTATCACAGGCCCCTATCACAGGCCCCTCTGATGGGGCCCCTATCACAGGCCCCTATCACAGTGCTGGTTTTCTGAACAGAGATGACAATTCCAGCCGCTCTGGGCTCCGGGTGAACATTGCTCACATACTTTCCTAGTGGAGTCGGACTCGGACATATTCCATCTCCCTACTCCTCTGGACTCTTCCCAACCCCACCCCGCTCCTCCTCAAGGACTCCTGGGGCACAAGCGAATGCCAGGCCCCTTTGAATTCGGTTATTTAACACCTTTATCTGCCTCTGATCCAAAAACTAAAAGCTACTATTTCATAATAAACACTAAAAAGCTCCAGAATGAAGCAGCAGACAGAGACTGGGAAGGCTTTATTAATGTGCGATCCGAACTCAGGGGCCAAATGACTCACACCGGGGAGCGCGTTCTTTCAAACGTGTGTTTTATTTCGATAATACTGAATATTTTCGTCCTTCGCCCGGACTTACACGAAGCATTAAACACATGCACAGTCCTCTTATTCACACACACGCGGCCCGTTTTCCCCGCCGGCCTTCGGATGCTCTCAGCTCTCACGTTACTCCAGCGCAAGAGGACCTTTCTCGACGCCGTGGAAACACGCACGAAAAAAATCACATCGCGACAAGTCGAAGAATGACACTAAAAAAACAAACAAACAAAAAAAAACAAAACGCGTTTACTCTTAAATTAGGCGTCTAACACCCCCACCCACAGGTTTCCTGCTGATGTTTCCAAACAGCTGTAAACCTCAAGAGAGTAGCGTGCTTTCTATGACAACTATAAAGCTTTCGATACTACTGGGAGGAACAGAAGAGGGGGGGTTAAACGGGTCAGAACCTTTGGGGGGGGGGTTAAAAAAATACAACATCCCACGTGCGCCTCGGTTTTCCCTTTTACGGGTACAATCAGCAAGAACGCCCCCGTTATCGTTTTTTTTTTCTTTGCCTTTAATCTCTGATGCGATGAAGCCGACGCTGATTGACGCGCGACACCTAAAGCGTTCAAAACGGAAAATCTGCCCCCCCCCCTCTCTCTCTGGGGAGGGGGGGGGGCAGTGCTCACTCAGTCGGTCTTGGGCCTCGCGTCTTCGCCCGTCCTCACAAAGTGCAAATCTAGTTCTAACGCGGTCGGTAATACTCATCGATGGACAGCAAACGTATATGCATAAGTACTGTACAGCTACGGGGGGGGGGGGGGGGGGGGGCAAGTTACACTGGTGAGCAGGCTGTTTTTCGAGCGTTGGTGGGTTCGGGGGGCATAGACTGGTCCAGCGAGGCTGGGAAGAGCTGGACAGGTGAGACTGGGGATCGTCTCCTCCGGGGGGGGGGGCGAAGGCAACCTGGAATTTTACCTTTGGAACAAACTGAGGTAATAAAGAGGGAGCTGATGGGGGGGGGGGGGGTTAGAGGGTTTAGAAGCCTGTCCTCCTGACGCCAGCCTCAGGAGGGGGGCCGCCTCACTCGACCAGTCTATGACAGACAACGGGGGCCGGGCCTCCGGGGGCCCCGGGTTCAAGCCTGGTTAAACGCGCCCCCCCCCCTCCGAGGGTGTAGGACGGGGCCCTGCAGAGGTTGGGGTTGAATCTAAGTCACATAACGTTGCCTCTTAATTACTCGTTAATTATTATCGTCAAAATAAAAGTCTGGCGCCGTCTCGGATCTCGGACCCCCGCCGCACGGCGCCCCCGCGGTTACGGCTCCTCGCCCTCCAGGAACTCCTTCTTGGGCGAGGAGACGCCGCGGTACCAGGAGCAGGAGCCGTCCGCCCTCTTGACGCAGGCGTAGTGGTTGGCCTGGCGACCGTAGACCACCTTCTCGATCATCAGGTCCGTCCACAGGCACTCCTCCGGGGCCGCGATCTCGCAGGGCAGCGAGGGGCAGCGCACGATCTGCGGGGAGAGGGGCGGTCAGCGGGGGGGATTCCCACGGCGCCTGAACGCACCGGAGGCGCCTCGACCTTCGCAGCTTCTTTTGTTGCCACAGCTGCTGTTGTGGCTCACATCTGCTCTGTTATGTCTACACACACACACACACACACACGCACACACACACCGCACACACACACACACAACCATGTGCGCGCACACACAGGCGTGCACACACACACACACACACACACACACGGCGCGCACACACACACACACACAGGCACACACACACATGCGCGCGCACACACACACACACGCGCGCGCACACACACACACACACACACACACACGCACACACACACTGGCACACACACGCACACACACACACGCTCACACACACACTGGCACACACACGCACACACAGGCGCGCACACACACACACAGGCACACACACACACACGCCACACACACACACACACACGCCACACACACACACACACTCGCACACACACACACGCACACACACGCACGCACACACACACGCACACGCACACACACACGCACACAAACACGCACACACACACGCACACACACACACACACACGCGCGCGCGCACACACACACACATGCACACACAGGCCTCACCTTGCACTCACAGCCCATCTGGTAGCGCTGACTCAGCCCCTTCTTCTGGGTGTTGGTGAGGGAGTCCCAGGGCATGATGTAGTCACACAGGGTCACGTGCATGCGCCCGCCGGCCTCCTTCTTCCCTGTTGGCGATAAGGCGGCGTGACTCAAGACGCAACAAGACCTCGCGCGTCTGGAGATCCGTCTGGAGATCCGGTTCACGCCCGTCATCTGATGCCTCCAAGCGCAGCGTTCCGGAGCGGCGCAGCGATCCGAAGCGGCGCCCCCGGACGGACGCGCTGGAGCTGCTTTTACCGTCAGAGGTCAGAGGTCGTGTGTGTGTGTGTGTGGGGGGGGGGACATGGTTCCCCCATCAGAGGAGCCGCGGAGACGAGCGGAGGCGTTGCGCAACCCCGTGCCGATGATTTACTGGAACCCTGCTGCAACATCCTGAGTGCAGTGGTGCAACTGGTGAGGGAGGGGGCAAGGCTGAGGGACGGGGGGGGGCAGGAAGAGAGGCTGCTAAGACGTGATGAAGATGATGATGATGATGAAGATGCTGGACAGCTAGAACTGAAGGAGCAACTGCCCCTCCAGGCTCAGGGGCCAGAGGACCAGGACCAGAGGACCAGGACCAGGCCCAGGGCAAGAGGACCAGGGGACCAGAAGACCACAGGACCAGGACCTGAGGACCAGGACTAGAGGACCAGAGGACCAGGGGACCAGGACCTGAGGACCAGGACTAGAGGACCAGAGGACCAGGGGACCAGGACCTGAGGACCAGGACTAGAGGACCAGAGGACCAGGGGACCAGGACCTGAGGACCAGGACTAGAGGACCAGAGGATCATTGGACGAGAGGACCAGAGGAGCAGAGGACCAGGGGACCAGGACCTGAGGACCAGGACCAGAGGACCAGAGGACCAGGGGACCAGGACCTGAGGACCAGGACTAGAGGACCAGAGGATCATTGGACGAGAGGACCAGAGGAGCAGAGGACCAGGGGACCAGGACTAGAGGACCAGAGGATCATGGGACGAGAGGACCATGGGACCAAAGGACTATAGGACCAGAGGACCAGGACTAGAGGACCAGAGGATCATGGGACGAGAGGACCATGGACCAAAGGACTATAGGACCAGAGGACCAGGACTAAGGACCAGAGGAGCAGAGGACCATGGGACCAAAGGACTATAGGACCAGAGGACCAGGACTAGAGGACCAGAGGAGCAGAGGACCATGGGACCAAAGGACTATAGGACCAGGACTAGAGGACCAGAGGAGCAGAGGACCAGGGGACCATGGGACCAAAGGACTAGAGGACCAGGACTGGAGGACCAAAGGACCAGGATCTGAGGACCAGGAGTAGAGGACCAGAGGACCAGGGGACCAGGGGACCAGAGGACCAGTCCTAGGTGTCTCAGGTTGTGACTGAAGCAGCTCCAGGCTCACAAGAGGCTCAAAGCTTCTCTAACTCATCAAAGGTTTTCCAGGCGACCTCGTCTGACCTTCGCCACCTACCTGAGATCAGGTACTCCTTCTTGCCGCTGGCGTCCAGCGTAACGCCGCAGACGGCGGACACGGGCGCCGTCAAGACCGCCTCGATGTCCTGGTTAGGGCCCTTGAACATCTGGAACAAATACGTGAAAAGTGAGAACAGGCTGGCTGAGATCAAAGCCCGGCGTGGTCTGGAGGGGGCGGGGCCTGACCTTGATCTGCTTGACGTCGTACTGGATCCTCTTGATGGGGTTTCCGTAGATATCGTTCCCCGAGTTCACCTCTTTCTCCCCGACCACCTTTGCTCGGATCACTGCGGGGGGGAGCAGGTTTTAGTTTCATGCCCAAACGCAAGCTCGACCTTCAGGACCAGGAAGACGAAAAAAAAACCGTTTCTATTCCGGGCGAAGACGGAAACGGTCGTCTCGGTTTTAATCTCGAGCAGATGATTCACTTCCTCTCGCTTCTGAGCAACCGATGCCTCATTGTCAACATTTAGACGTGGGCACGCGCCCGACGGAAACATCAGCCGGGCCTCGCCTTCACGCCGACTGCCGCGTGACCGCCAGCGACAGTCGAGAGAGACGCGGTCGAGATATCGAGCACCAACGTCGACTGGGGGGGGGCTACGGTCAGGGGCTCGCTCGCCGCAGCAGGTCCAGGACCCAGCTTTTATTTTGGTCTTCACAGATGCTTACACAAACACATACACACTCACACACACTCACACACACTCACACACACTCACACACACTCAC
This sequence comes from Lagocephalus sceleratus, assembly GCA_911728415.1. Classification (NCBI taxonomy): domain Eukaryota; kingdom Metazoa; phylum Chordata; class Actinopteri; order Tetraodontiformes; family Tetraodontidae; genus Lagocephalus; species Lagocephalus sceleratus. The sequence goes on along the minus strand of CAJVRN010000231.1, from coordinate 2,801,742 downwards.
ACACACTCACTCACACTCACTCACACTCACACACACTCACTCACACACACACTCACACACACACTCACACACACACACTCACACACACTCACACACACACACTCACACACACACATTAACACACACTCACACACACACACTCACACACACTCACACACACACATTAACACACACTCACACACACTCACTCACACACACCCACACACACTCACACACACACTCACACACACACACACTCACACACACACTCACACACACACACTCACACACACACACACACACACACTCACACACACACACACTCACTCACACACTCACACACACACTCTGACCCCCTCCTGTCCCCCTCTACCAGACTGACCTACAACAACAAGCTACACATCAGCCCCCCCCAGAGTCTTCGCCCTCCAATCGTTAAATCTCCCGATGTGGTTCTCCGGCTCCAGACAGGTGCGGGCTCTTGCCAACATCTGCAACATCTGCACGAACGCGCAACAGCGACAAAACATTCCTGCCGGTCGGAGCTGTGACGGTTCAGTCCAGATATGACCCCCCCCAAGGACAGAAGCCAGCAGGTATCTTCTCCAGCTCCAGATGTTCTCACTCAGGCCCAGCTCCAGATGTTCTGACCCAACCCCCCCAACACACTCATCCTCCAGAAGCAGCACTTCTACTACGTCAGCGTCCGAGGGGCCACACCGGTCCTCCACGCCGTGGCGTGACCGGGCAGGTCCGCCGACCAAGTTCCGCTCTGCGGCGCCGGATTCGTAACAGTTGACACACAGTCTGACGCCCTGCACACACACACACACGCACACGCACACACACACGCACGCACACACACACTTCTGCTTGACAGAAGAGACGTTCTTCTTCTTGTTGTTGCCTACGTGCAACAGTTAGACAATCATCTCTATTCTTAACCCCAACACACACACACACACACACACACACACACACACACACACACACACTTCATCTCAGCGTGTCCGTCCCAAAGTCAAAAACACTCCTCCTGAGATCATCGTCATCCTTCCTTGTGGTCAAAATACATATTGACTCATCCCACCCTCAAAAAACACACAAACCGGCCTCACACACACACATACACACACACACACACACGCACGCACGCACACACACTCCTGGCTCGAGATTATCAGAACACACCTGAAATTTACAGATGTTGTGCAGCTGCAACAATGAACCTAAACCTCGGGGAGTGTTTACCAGAACACACTCTGGTGTGTGTGTGTGTGTGTGTGTGGGACCACCAGGCATGGCAACAGCTCCGTGTCTGTGTGTGTGTCTGTGTGTGTGTGTGTGTGTGTGTGTGTCCCTGCGTTACACCGGAGCAAAACTTGGGGAAAACCCCAGCAGCATTCCTGCAATTCCTCCCAGCGCCACCACTCCCAGGAAGACAGAAAGGGGGCAGGGATGGAAACAAAAAAAAAAAAAAAGAAGAAGAAGAAGAGGAAAACTGGTGCTGTGACACCCTCCGTGACCACCCCCCCCCGTCCTCGTCCCCTCCTGGTGTCCTGTGCCACGTTGTCCTCCCGATCACAGGAGTCCTGCAGACTCATTCAAACGCACATCTGGGCGGGACCCGACGACGCAACCTGCAGCCCATCCCACCGGCAATCATCGATAACCCCGATTAACCCCCCCCCCCCCCTCAGGTGGGCACCCCGGGGTGTCACCAGGTCCTGACAGCAGTGGGCCGTGGCCTCGGGGCTGCAGCAGCTGCAGCAGCAGCTCCAGATGTGCAGGTAGGTAAACAGTGGGGGGGGGGTCGGACTCACCCACGTCGGCGTTGCAGAACGCCTGTTGCGGGTGCACCGGGGCGCAGCTGCACGCCTCCGCCAGCTCCTCCGCCCGCCACAGGGCCAGCAGCACAAGCGTGCAGAGGGACCACGGCATTCTTCCGCGCGGCGCTGGGGCTGTGGCGCAGATGCGTTCGTCGCCCCGGACCCGGGCGGCCGCGGCGGCTCCTGCGCGTCTCTTCGGGGCGGCTCGGCGGGCTGCGCGCACCCCGCACGCTCCGGGCGCGACGGTGGGCTTGTGGCGGCGCTGTCGACCCGAGCTCCCCGTGCGGCGTCTGGGGGTTCGACGGATGTCGGGCTCGCTGGAATGTTTTCGTCCGGGAGATCGAGGCGGTTTTATAAGAGCGGCGGCGCGGCTCCTCCCCTCTGCGGCGGCGGGCCGACAGGGGGCGCTGTGGGCCGCGGGGCCGACAGGGGGGCGCTGTGGGCCGCGGCACCCCGCCGGAAGTCCGTTAGCACCCCCCCGTTAGCCACCGCTGCTAATAAACGTCTTTAAATTCACTAAAAACGCAGTCGGTATCTTATTTATAAGTGTTTTGTTTTTGTTTTTTTTAAAAACACCATTATAACCAAGATGAACACGATAATCTAAACTCAGGCAAAACTATTCCAACCGGGGTACAAATTGGGTCTCTGTAATGTTAACACACAATTAAAAGTAATCGCGACAAACTTTAATTTTCTCAGTTTTTACCCCCTATAAAACCTTATTACAATTACAATTTTAAAAAAAAAACAACAAAAACAATCTAATAAGGAAGCGCAGCCTCCTTTCATTGTACTCATCGCCTGCACACAAACGCTCAAATTAATGTTAAACAAAATTTTGCCCTGAAATCCAGGTTGTGTTTTACATCAGTAGCACATTTGTTGCAGAAATACACCTCTAATGAATGAACGTGAATGAATAAAACCATCTTAAATGCTATATTGCTCTTTAAAAATAGATAAAACACCAGTAAAGGATTTGACTGCTTTATTCTGGCAATGATTGTGGTGCCGGGTTATGTTTGTACATGCTACGATTCAGTTGGCAAACCAGTCAGACAAAGAACGGAAAACAAACTGTCACGATTCTGGCAGAAGAGGGCAGTGCCCTCCGCGTTTGGTTCGCCGACAACAACAGTCAAACTGGGAGCTTCACTGGTTTCCGCCATTGCTTGCTGGTCCGGTCACTTTGGTTAAGGCACAGGTGACCACAGGACCATCAGCTTTAATCTGCCAGGTAACGCACGGTTCCTGAGACAAAGGTGTTTGGCTCTCGACGGGAGCACGGGACTGCTCCCCGATTTGATTTAAAAAAGGGGAAAAAAAAAAAAAAATTGGGGATAAAAATAAAAAGAAATAAGAATTCGTACCATCTAGCACCGATTTGAAGAGGAGAAAATGAGAGTGACGAGGAGCAAACATCGGTCTTGTGTGTCGAACAGACCGCTCTTTTTTCTCTCATCATCAGAGGCCTTTGTTGAAGTAAACAAGTTGAACGGCGTCTCCATACTTGGACCGGATGGAGTCTCTCAGCTCGGGCTCCAGTTTGGACACGGCTATGGAGCTGTAAAACACAGACAAGAGGTTTGATAGACCCGACCAGTGCGCCTTTGTTGTCTGTGCACACCCAGGCTGGGAAACGCTTCTGGTAATTAAGGGGATATTCCAAATATTATAGAATATTATCCCAAACAAGGACATGCTGGAGAGAGTTCATCTATCCCAGAGACATCTGGTGGTTCTTCTGGAGGTGGTAGCCTGGGAGATGATGGTCTGGTCTCACAGACTAACAATAAGAGGATTCAGGACCGGATAAGCGGAGCTAGAAGAGTAAGAGTCTGTTAGTTTACCATCTTTGTGGGAACAGGGAGCAGGCAGCGGGCACCATGAAGATCAAACTGTAAAGAAGAGGAGCAAACGTTCATCACCACTTGGACAGGCTTCTGAGGAGGTTCTAATGTCCTCAGAAATCTACTTACAACACTCCCACCATCATCACTTGAATAGGACCGTGGAGGAACGTGATTCTCTGTAAAAAAGAAAAGAAAAAGAAAAGACCCAGAGCTTGAGGATGGATGCACACGCTCACCTCCTACATGAAGCTAAAGGTCTGACCTGCATGAATTTGAATTTTTCCATCCTCTGCATGATGATGGGGAGGATGACTGCGGGGAAAAGGAGGGACAAATGAGTGGACGGAGGACGAGGATAACCCGCAGGACTCTTGTTTTCCCCCACATACTCATTCCCGGCGCGGCCATGGTGATCCGAGAGAGGACCACCTGGGAGATCCCCTTAACCGCTGCTCTCTTCAGGACAGAGAAACAACGGCAAAGAGTCAGTTTACGAACGACTTTTACAACATATGGCAGCGTCTCGGTCTTGATTCTGACCGTGGAATGGCCCAGCTTGTTGCCATTCTCATCCGTCACAGCGATGCCGTTCAGGATTTCCCTGAAAAAAAAATCACAACATTAATGTGAAGTAAAAATAAATAAATAAACGATAGCGTGACAACGCCGGTGATTTCAACCTCGGGCAGAAAATGTGTAAAAACAGAACAAAATAACTCATCTTTCCCATCATGCTTCTGCAAAGCCGATGACTACAAAGATCTCTAATTACACATTTTGTCAGCACTGACACAGATTGTGAGCATTTGTCATTAACAAGACTCAGTTGGTGAATTTTCACGCTGCTCTTCATGTCCTCGACAATATGCTCCCTCACGTTGAGAGGATTACTTTGATCTCATCCTCAAAAGCATCCAAAGTGGAAATTTTCAAACCTTGTTATTACTACTTTTTTTACCTGGAACGTTGGGACTCGCTAACCTCCGTTAGAGTCGTACAGAAAAGTGTTTTCACCACCGACTGTCCGGTTTACCGGCGTGTTTTAGGTCGCCGCCGTGGACCTACACGTCTCCAGCTTTCAGCGGACCTCGGCACTTCAAACCCGCACAAAATGGGATAAGAGCCGCCTCCACATTCACTCGGCGGCGTTTCGCACAGAAGCACTCACTGTTGCCTCATCATCGGAATGTTAACGCAGTTAGCTGCAGCCACGGCCACAAAGGGAACCCAGCGGGCGACCAGGGGAGGAGCTTTCTGCAAAAGACCGCGGGGAGGTTAGACAACCTTTCACAGGCAGCAACGGCAGCGTGGGGAGGAGAGGGAACGTGGAAGCGCGACGTTCGTGTTCACCTTCGTGTAGAGGTTGAGTCCCACCGCCGTTGCCAAGGCCGTGCTGGTTGCCGTGGCGTAGGCGACTCCTATTTGCCTAAGAGGGGAGCGCATCGTGGTTTGGTGATGAGGTTTTGTATCGCAACAGCGACTTTGTGAGGCGCCCAGGGCTTCGTGAGCTCAAGCCAAACTCTTGATCTTACTTGGGGGTGATGGGGGAGGCAGCGTTACGGTTTGTGTAGTTGACCAGCGCGTTGAAGGACTGATTCACCCACTGCCAGAACACCACAGCAGGAACTGTCCTGGACACAGAAAGGTTCCCTCAGCCTCCCAGAGCTCCCGGTTAAGGCTGCGGCGTGTGACCAGTACCTGTAGAACTGCAACATGAAGCCGGTGATGGCCATGCCTCCCGGGACCTGGAAAGACATGCGGCCGATGAGGTTCATGCGGTCCCCCGTGTCGGGGTGGAAGGCTGAGTCGTACAGCTTCTTGGCGTAGTGGAGCTGCTCCTCCGTGGTGCCTGGGGGGACCGACCCGGCCCTAGAGCACCAGAAACACCCAGACTGAACACTTCCATCCTCTTAGGCTTATCCTCATCGTTCTTAGTTTGGTCGCTTTTGCCCTTTACAGCTGCACGACTGAGGAGGGAGTCGAGAGTAACTGATCATCTTTTAGTCGATGTCTTTCAGTTGGGCGACACCGCAGCGAGCAATCGTCGCACTGTCGTCTCCTGCTGCATCGAATCATCGTGCATCTACATCCTCCTCTGATGCGGCGGTTTTTTGTTCCGCAGAAAAAAGACGGTCGGTTCAAACTAAAGTATCAGAAACCTGGAAGCCCTCCAGCATCACCTTCGGCATCAGGAGGAACCAGGGACCGTCGTCTTCGCCTGAAGGGAGAGGGAACTCGTCCTCACCTGCAGCTCTCCACCAAGGCTTTGGCCTCGTCCAGGCGCGAGTCGGGCAGGAGCGCCGTCCGGGGGTCCGTGATGTTAAAGAAGTGCTTCAGCCGGCCCACGAAGGTCGTCTGGTCCCATCTCGGGGCGTCGATGTCGAAGGTGCTCAAAGCCATGGCGGGTTCCAGAACGTGGGTCCTTAAGGCATAAACAGGGATCTGGCAGCCGAACCTGAGAGAGCGGGAGAAACAAAACAAGCTCCAAACTCCTGGAAGGACGAGAAGGTGCAGCTTCGGTGTCACCTGGAGGTCGCTAACGGTCGGAGGAGGCAACCGTCTGACGTCAAATCAGACGGGTTTGCTCGAAAACCCGCGCTTTCTCGCCGCCGCCGCGAGCCCGCAACGCAGAGCTGAACAAACACAAATAGCTGAAAATTTCCCAAAGGCTAAACCTCCTCTGGAAATCATTGACCGCGTCTCGCTTTATGGTTCCGCAGGTGGTCGTTCGGAGATGCGGCGTCAGCACTCCGCTTTAATACCCGACCAGAGGAATCAGAAGCAGCAGAGCACAGACCGGGCCCCCCCCCGGGCCCCCCGACCAGATTACAACATCAGAGAGGCGCTCTAGGTGGACTTAATCTCACATAACCCGCTGGCGGTTCCAGACACAAATTAAGGCTCAATCAGGCTGGAACTGGAACGGCTGGTTGTTGTGGATATTTGCTCAGAGAGGAGGCAAAGTCCTGCGACACCGGGACGTCCCAAAGTGACCCCCGGCCCACATAAGATAAAACAACTACAGCGTCCTATTGCATTAGTGTAACTCATTAATAATAATAATAATAATGAAACCACGTGCAGCTGCCCCCTGGAAGAATGTGTATTTAACTAAACGTAGGAAAGTATTATTGGTATGGCTGTAAAAGAGACATTTTTGTTGCTGTGGGGGGAAAAAAAGGGAAAACCTGGATTATAAAATGGCTCCTTTCAGGTAAAAGCAGCCACAGGTGGTGACAAGCTGCTTTCCTTAACCGACATTCCTCTGCACCGGTGGACCGGGGCGAGGCAGGCCAGGTGAACACGTGTTCAACGCCGGGGCCTCGAGCGCGCCAAAAACCCATCGAATCGAAATATCCGCCGAGCCAAGTGAGCGAAACGGTCGACCCCGCACAGAGCCGGTGCACGCCGCTTCCTCGGACGTGAGCAGTTGGGTTCACCCGTGGAGGTGTTGTGATGGTCTGATGACAGCTGCCTGAGCACCGCCCGAAACCAAGCGCTCAGCAGCCGATGGACCAAAAGGCCCAACGGGGGCTCGCTATGAAAGAGGCAGATGAAAGACATCAAAGAGGAGGTCGTGGCCTGGACAAACGGGGTCTACAGGCTCGGCCCGGGCCAGGGATCTACAACTAGAGGACATCTGGATCACCGAGACGTAGATTGTGCGCACGCAACACACACACACACACACACACACACACACACACGCACATGCAGTGTGTGAGGGTCTGTCTATAAAAACACACACTCGGTGGAAAGTTCGGTGTGAGGGGAGACACTGGAGACGTGTGTGTGTGTGTGTGTGTGTGTGTGAGAGAGAGAGAGAGTGATGCAACTCACGACCCGAGTCTGCACACACACACACACACTGTCTCTCTCTCTCACACACACACACACACACATTTCTCTCTCTCACACACACACACACACACACACACACACACACGCGCGCAAGCACGCACGCACAGAGACAGAAAGGCTCAAACCTCCTCAGCTCTCCGGACCCTTCACACTAACCTGCCAGGTAGTCGGCCAGCTCGTGCGGCGGCGCGAGGACGTGCGCACGTGGCACGGCCCGCCGACCAATCAGGAGCCGGGGCGGGGGGGATCGGCCCAAAACGCTCCAAAACACGGCCAAACAAACGACACAAACGACACACGGCGGCCCCGGCAGGCCCCAGCGGGCGCCACGGCGGCCGCGGGGGGCCGTCGGCGCCGTCGGCCACAGACAGAGTCGACGCGGCCCCCCGCTTAAAGCGCCCTTTTAAGCCGGCTGGTTAGCCCCGAGGCTAACCGAGGCTAACCCATCCATTTTGGGAGGGGCGGGGTCGGCGGTCACGTGGTCACGCACGGCCGTGCGTCTGACGTCACCGCCCTTAGTAACCCTCCGCGGCGTCTCCAGGCGAGCAGGCGACAAGATGGTGAGTTTAACCCGGACCTCCATCCCCGGGATAAATACCAATTAAACCCCTTGTTTGCGCGCGAATCTGCCCCTAAGTGGGCCCCGCGGCCGAGCGGATAAAGGCTCCAGCCGCCTCTTGGCGACAGGAAAGGCGCCCGGTTGCCAAGGCTACCCCGTTGCCCGGAGGGAGATTAGCCTCCGGGGCTAACCGGGGTTTGCTCTAATTTGTTCGCCGCTTGGCTCGCAAATTTAGAATTTCTGCCTGCCCGGCTGCCAGGGCTGACGACATCTCCCCCCCCCCCACCCCTCGATGATGAGCGTTTCATCCTGTTTTTATGGTGTCGGCGGTAAAAAGAAGGCCTAGAAACGATGACCGGATACGGGATAAATCGTCGATTCCTCCATCAGTTTCTGCTTCTGAATCCTCGTTTCGTCGGGTGTGACGTGAGGGTCACGTGGTCGCCGTTTGTTTTGAATCGTCGCAGGGGTTGCTTTCCATTCTGCGCAAACTAAAGAGCTCGCCGGACCAGGAGGTTCGGATCCTGCTGCTGGGCCTGGACAACGGGGGGAAGACCACCCTCCTGAAGCAGCTGGCTTCTGAGGACATCAGCCACATCACCCCCACACAGGTACCCCCCACCCCCACCCCCCCACCCCTGCAGGGACCCCCCACCCCACCCCACGACCCACCACCCCTCAGCACGGGGTGCTGAATCGAACCTCTCCGTTAACGCCGTCCGCCTGCTTCCGTGCAGGAGGGGTCGGCGTTCGGAAGAGAGACGGCGAGCTCCCGCGTGCACGCAGCCTGCTCTGCGTTATAGCGGTCTGTGTTTCCGTCTCTTCGCCAGGGCTTCAACATCAAGAGCGTCCAGTCTCAGGGCTTCAAGCTGAACGTCTGGGACATCGGCGGCCAGAGGAAGATCAGGCCGTACTGGAGAAATTACTTTGAAAACACAGACGTGTTGGTGAGCCAGCGTGTGTTGGTCATAAACCCTGCTGCAAATGTACAAAAAAATCCACCAGAAGGTTTGTTTTTTTTCAGATTTATGTCATCGACAGTGCTGACAGAAAGAGGTTTGAGGAAACGGGTCAGGTTAGTGGCGCTCTGAGCCCCCCCCCACGCCCGCCGCGCTCGCTTACGCTGGTTCGGCGTGCGTTTGGTGCAGGAGCTGGCCGATTTGCTGGACGAGGAGAAGCTGAGCGCCGTCCCTTTGCTGATCTTCGCCAACAAGCAGGACCTGCTGACGGCCGCCCCGGCCTCCGAGATCGCCGAGGGCCTCAACCTGCACACCATCCGCGATCGCATATGGCAGATCCAGGCGTGCTCCGCGCTCTCTGGGGAGGGCATCCAGGTGAGCGCCCACTTGTGTGTCGTCCCCCCCCCGGCTCCCACTTTCACCTGCCCTGGCTCCTCACCTGCTGCCTTCGCACTGTGCTTCCAGGAGGGGATGAACTGGTTGTGCAGGAACGTCAACTCCAAGAAAAAATAGGTTTGATTGTAGTTTTGTCTCAGGGGGAGCAACACACACACACACACACGCACACAGACCCGCACACACTGCGCCTCCCTGAGCCCAAGCATGACGGATCTGTGAATGTAAACACACTAACCCCACGCGGGCGTCTCGGCGCCCTGCGTTTCCGTATCAACGTTGCTGTTTAATCTCCACGTCGGACACCGGGAGCGGAGAGTTTCAGCAGGAAGCATCGAGCAGCCGACCTCAAACATTCCAGTTAAAACTGCTGCAGTTTCCAGAAGCTCATTCCACCCTCGTCTTTTTATTAACTCCACTATTACTGTAAACGCTTTTCTAGCTACGGTCGTGTTTGAAGTGAGGTATATTTTTGTAATTGTTTTATTTATGGTAGAGAGAAAGACTGCTTCTACAACTGGTTAGTGTGTGATGTCTCAAATGTCGGAAAAACTGACCAAAACTTCCCAAACCTTTTAAAAAAGAAAAAAAAAAAAAAGTATTGTCATGTATATTAAAAACAGAGGAGCTACATTTTTGGAACAAATGTAAATATCATGGCCCCGTGTTGGTACGTAACTCTCGGTCCAGAGCGTCCATTTGTAGTCTAAAACATTTCCATAGCGAATATTTGCTGGCAGTTTTTTTTTAACGCAGGTGCTGTCTGTCCGGACGCATTTCGTTGTGCTCGTGAATTCACCTGTTTGATACTTCTGAATGTCCAGAGCTGAGGTTACTGTACGTGAATATAAAAGTAAAGACGTTTTAAAACACAAACAGCTGATTTATCGTCGTTTCCTGTTTCCGCGTAGCTGCAGCGACAGGTGGGGTCAGCTGTTCTCGACAACAGCCGAGAGCGCGCGCGCGTGTGCGTGTGTGTGTGTGTGTCTGGCGTCTGCTGTCTCCCGCAGACGCCACACACATGCGTCAGAGGTGAAACCCAACACTGACGGCAGCAGTCGGAGGAACCCACACCAGGCATCCATCTTACTAAGACGCGCGGTGTTGGTTTCTGGAGGCGGTGCGGGCTGACGTTTTTCTGAAGCTCCTGTCGCTTTAACACCACGAGTCGGGGAAACATCTGCTCACAACAATCTGGGAAGGGAAGGAGACCTAATTCTTCACATGTGGCTCTGCTTTTTCCTCTGTGATTTTCCTTCTCATTACAACTTTCATTTTGAAATGTGCTAACATGATTTAAAGTAGCCCAAAATATTCCAAGTCGCACCAATCCACGACAGTGGGCTCTCTAATTGACCCATTTTCTCCACCTCCACATCTGCACCAATCAGCAAATGTGAGCGTTCTGCTGTACCAATATGGGCTTTCATGAAATAGTTCGTTTCCTTGGTTCCAGAAGTCCCAGCCTCAGATGTTTGCAGCTGTATGTTGTGTTCTTCTGGCCGTAACTCTGATTCAGAGGGCCTCAGAGATTCCCTAATGACCTCTTCTCACACAAGGATGTCTTTGTCTGCTCTTCCTCTCCTCTCACACTCAGAATGTTCTGGTATTGTTCGGTATTTGAGGCTCCTAAATTCTCACAAAGCTCCGTATGGAAATGCATGATACGAGGAGTTAAGATTAAATATGATGAGATATTAAATACAAGGATATATGATTAGATATGAGAAGAAATATGAGATATGTTTAGATATGAGGAAATATGTTCAGATATGAGAAGATATTAAATACATTGATATATACATTGATGAGACATTAGATATGAGGACATATTAGATATGAGATGATATGATTAGATAGTAGTTATTAAACATTAGATATGTTTAGATATGAGGAGATATTAAATGTGAGGATATATTATTAGATAAGATGAGTTATGATTAAATATGAGGTGAGATGTTAGATATGAGAATATATTATTAGATATGATTACGTATGAGGAGTTATGATTAAACATGAGATATGTTTAGATATGAGGAGATATGTTGAGATATGAGAAGATATAAAATGTGAGGATATATTATTAGATAAGAGGAGTTATAATTTAATATGAGGTGAGATGTTAGATATGAGGATATATTATTAGATATGATTTGATATGAGGAGTTATGATTAAATATGAATAAATATAATATGTCTAAATATTAGGAGATATGGTTAGATAGGATATATTATTGGATGAGACATGACAAGATATTAGATATGAGGAGATATGAGACAATGCAGAGCTCAACTGCCATTTTAAAAGAGATGTTGACTTTTGTTTTCTCCAACAGATCTGGAGTCAGAACAGAGATTGTCTAGAGCACAAGAAAGCTTATTACAGAGGTCAGAAAGGCTGACTCTAATAATAATAATGATAATGATGATGATGATGATGATAATAATAACTCCTCAGATGCTTCATTTCAGGACCTGTTTTCCCCAATAATAATAATGATGATGATAATAATAATAATGATGATGATAATAATGATGATGATAATAATAATAATAATGATGATAATGATGATGATGATAATAATAATAATAATGATGATAATGATGATGATGATAATAATAATAATAATAATGATGATAATGATGATGATGATAATAATAATAATAATGATGATAATAATAATGATGATGATAATAATAATGATGATAATAATAATGATGATAATAATAATAATAATAATAATGATGATGATGATGATGATAATAATAATAATGATGATAATAATAATGATGATGATAATAATGATGATGATGATAATAATGATGATGATAATAATAATAATGATGATGATGATAATGATGATGATGATGATAATAATAATGATGATGATGATAATAATAATAATGATGATGATAATAATGATGATGATAATAATAATGATGATGATAATAATGATGATGATGATGATAATAATAATGATGATGATGATAATAACTCCTCAGATGCTTCATTTCAGGACCTGTTTTCCCCAATAATAATAATAATGATGATGATAATAATAATAATAATGATGATGATAATAATAATGATGATGATAATAATGATGATGATGATGATAATAATAATAACTCCTCAGATACTTCATTTCAGGACCTGTTTTCCCCAATAATAATAATAATAATAATAATAGATGATGATAATAATAATAATAATAATGATGGTGATAATAATAATGATGATGATAATAATAATAATGATGATGATAATAATAATAACTCCTCAGATACTTCATTTCAGGACCTGTTTTCCCCAATAATAATAATAATAATAATGATGATGATAATAATAATAATGATGATGATAATAATGATGATGATGATAATAATAATGATGATGATGATAATAATAATGATGATAATGATGATGATGATAATAATGATGATGATGATAATAATGATGATGATGATAATAACAATGATGATGATGATAATAATGATGATGATGATGATAATAATAATGATGATGATGATGATAATAATAATAAGTCCACAGATGCTTCATTTCAGGACCTGTTTTCCCCATTTCTCCCAGATTAAAAAGGAAGGTGAGGTAACACATCCTGGAGGTGTGGGTTCTGGATGTATCAGAGATGCAGTGGACCAAATTAACGCCTCCCTCCCTCCCTGTGAACCAAACAGCTGTGCAGCAGCTGTGAGCCCCACTGACAGGACGTGTGTCGGCACACAGAGAGGGGTTCTGTCTTTTTTTTTAGTTTTTGTCTGATAGCGTGTGCGGCGGAGCGTGAAAGACAGAAAAGCATTTGCTGCAGTTTTCTCCGCACCTCCGACCCCACCGCCCCCCCCCTCGAGTTTCTGCTGAGGTCTGCTGACTGGAGGGAAACGAGCGGAGGGCACCAGAAGTGGGCTTCTACTCCCCCCCCGGGGGAGGAAAGAGGTGGGAGTGGGACCGGGGGGGGGGGTTCAAGACGGAACAGCACAATTAAAAACGTTTTTATTTCTGGTCAGTTTCCTCCCGACCGGCGCTGGGAGGCGGGAGCGGAGGCCCGGGCCCGAAGGCCCGGCTGTGGAGCGCCGGGCCCCATTAACAGCTGCTTCTGGGCTCAAAGCTCGTCTCTCGTTCTCTTTTAAAACGTCTGAGGGCTAATTGCTAAGTTTGCGAGGAGTAATTTACACGTTTGATGGCACCACCCACCTCATCAAAGGGGGGAGTTTTCTTAGGGAGATTTATAGCATCTTTATATTTGCTGGGGTTGCACAAAGTCTCCGTTGTTATCCCGGCTTAGCATAAATACATAAAACCGAGGACAAAGACAGCCCGACTGGCTTTAATTAGTTGACAGGCTTTATGAGTGCCGGCTGAATTTCCCTCGCTTCTCCATTGTTCCTCTTCTCCTCTTTGTGTTGGACTCAACTAAACTCCTGCCGAGTGCCGAACATTAACAACTGTACGAGAGGAGCGCAACAGCGGCCCCCCAAAGCTGAATCAACACCGAGGTTAGATTGATAGCGCCCCGATTTATTCGGCCTTTTCGAGGCAGCTCTGTTCACCGTCGACCGCGGTGACCCCTGCAGGGAGTTAGCAGCGCTTATAGAAAATGGATGGATGGATCACCAACATGGAGGTGAGGAGACAATGAGTGACATTTTTGGGTGAACTGTTCCTTTAAGAGGCGAGGGGGGGGCGGGGCTTAGCCCTCACAGACGCCTCGTTTCTGTCTTTGTAGTCCTTTATCTGGATCCGTCTCCTCCTCCCCCCACACCCCCGAAGGGCCGTCAAGCACAATTAACGCAGGAGTGTGTTTCAAATCGTTTTAATTTATGAAGGTTAACATCAGTGGGGGGGTTTCAAACTGCACTTTCGCCTCAAACCTCCGCAAACACCATCACCCCTCCCTCAAAGCCAGCGGAGTTTCCGCTTCCTCTCCAGCCCGGGGACGAGGTTTTATTCCAATCAAGGTTATTTCCCACTGCAGGGAACGACCCCCCCCCCTCCCCATGAGCAGACCCTCACCCACACACCCCCCCAGGAGCCCCATTCCCGGGCAGAGAGGATGAGGAGGACGGAGGCCTTCTGAGATGAATAACCGCTCTCACGCATCATCAGAAAGGAACAGCCGGCCGGGGAGTGTTTGCATGTTTTTGGGGGGGGTGAAGCTTGTGGGATGTTTGTGTGGGTGGGAGGTTGGGTCTACTTTGTTGTTCCGTTTACAAAAAAAAAACAAAAACAGAAATGTAATCATGGGGTCCAGCACACGCTCAGCCGTATTAAAGTACTAGTGCATCTGGTGTTTTGGTCTTTTCATGGGATTTATTGCTGAAAGTTAACAAAATATAGAATAGAAATATAGAATATTGCCACACTTAACACAGGAGGAGTATGATTCGCACGTACAGAGCCCAGAGCTGCGAGTTGGTTTCAATCTGTTTATTTGGAACCCTCCAGATCACTTCTGTAATTTTTCCATTTCACAAAATATTTACAAAAAAAGATACCTTTGTTTTTTTTTTTTTTGTCCCCCCCCCCTTCCCCTCTCTCTCCCCCCACCTCCTCTCCTGGTCGTGTCGACTGTCTTGACAGCTCCCGATGGTGACAAACGCTTGCTTTCAGTCCCGTCTCCATCTCTTACAAAAAGTTCATGAAAAATTCCTCCCGCCCTCTTTTTTTTTTTTTGTCCTTTCATACACGTATGTTGCGCCCCCCCCACCCCAACCCCACCCCAACCCCCCCCACGACAGTTCTTCTTTTGAAAAAGAAAGAAAGAAAAACAAACGAAAACACTTCCTGCATGCTTTGAGCCGCAAACAGGAAGCGGAGAGCTCGTGTGCTTATTGAGAGGAAGTGACATCCTTGCCCTGCAGGAAGTACGATTACAGCGCCGCCAGGTCCTCCGGACGCTCGTGGGTTTGGTTCAGTCCGGCTCGCCGGTTCCTCGAGAACCGAGGACGAGCGTTCGCTGACAGAGGTACCGGCTCAAAGCGAACCCGTGTGTGTAGGGGGGGGGGGGGGGAGTCCTGGTCTCTGTCCGGAGGGGAGGAGCCAAAGGTCAGGGCGAAGGCGCCGCGAGGGGGCCCCGCCGTCCGTCTGTAGCGAACAAGAGTCCACGAGCGCGATCGTGGGCGATCCATGGAAGAGCGTTATCGCGTCCGCGATCCGTCCCTGAACTCGGCACGGACAGGAAGAGGCGCCGCGGCGGCAAATCGGTGCGGGGGGCGGGAAAGAGGTCGCCGCCCATCCGAGCGGCGGGAACGAGGGGGCTCGCAGCTGGTGGCGCAAGGCGACCGAGCCCAGGGGGCTCACCACCGCCTTTCCCTTTAACCATTTCCTGACCAGAGCCGCCCCCCCCCCACCCTGCCCCCCCCCGTGGGATCTGAGCGAAAGCAAAAAATGATCGACCCTGCCCCCCGAAGGTGTTCAAGTCCATCTGTGTGTGCGTGGGTGGTGGCGTTTGGGTGCGTGTACAGTGTGACTGCATTCTTTATTTCCAGTTACTCATCTCCGAGGAGGGGGGGGGAGGCGTGCTGCCCCCCCCTCCCTCCCTCGCCCCCCCGCCTGCCTCTGCTCCGTTAACTGGTCACGTAGTGCTTTGTGGACGGCTGCCCGTACAGCCCGTAGAAGTCGGCGTGTCTGTGTGTTTGCGAGGCGTCTATCCAGTCCCTCACGGCCAGACCCTGCATGGACGGGCCCCCGGAGGCCAGGCCGGGGGGCGGGGGGTAGTCCTGGGTGCTGACCCAGGGGAAGGAGCCGGAGCGCGGGTAGGGCGGGTGGCCGCGGTGGCCCGACACCGAGGGCATCCCGGAGCAGTAGCAGTTGTCCATGGTGCACACCAGGATCTTGCGCCCGCCGTACTGCGGCAGCACGGCCTGCTGGGAGGAGTGGGAGGAGCCGCTGCCCCCGGGGGGGAAGTGCGAGGACCCGAACACGGAGCCCGAGTGGTGGCTGGCCAGGGAGCCGCTCCCGCCCCCCGCCCCCTCGCCGATGTGAGGCGGGCCGCAGGGCCCCAGAGGCTGCTGGTTGGTGGACTGACCTTCTCCAGAGCCGGAGCCCAGGTAGGGCTGCTTCGACAACGAAGACGAAGACGAGGAAGAGTCCTTGAAGCCCGGGGCGGCGTTCTTCCCGACGCTCCCGTTCCCCTCCGGGAAGGCAGTGGAATGTTTCCGTTTCTCTGCTCCAGAGCCGGAACTCTGGCCGCTGGGGTACGCGGGGATGGACTGCAGGAAGGTCGACGGAGGAGTGAGGGGAGCTGAGAGAGGAGCGAAAGGTCAGCGCGGGGGTTTAACAGGATGTGTGTGTGTGTGGGGGGGGGGGGTCTGACGTCAGGGGTCCTACCTTCCAGAGTTCTCTTCAAGCTCTTCTCCCGTTTGGAGATTTCAGAGAGGAACAGTTTGGAGTTTAGATTCCCAACTTTATAGGGAGGAAGAGCGCTGCCCACACACGCCTGAGACCTGCAACAGACGCCACACACGTAGACTTTAACAGGCCGGCTCTCAACGCCAGGGAGCAGCGAGCTGCCTGGATAGGCCCCGCCTCCCTCAGAGAAGCCCCACCCCCCTCAGAGCCTGCACTTCCCCAGAGAGGCCCCACTTCTCCTATAAGCCCCACCTCCCTCATATAAGCCCAACTTTCCCCATATAAGCCACACCCCTTGCAGCGATAGGCCCCACCTTCCCCAGAGAAGCCCCGCCCCCTCACCTGTCAGTGAGGATCTTCACAGGCTTGGTGTTCTTCATGAAGCTCAGGTCCTCGGCCTTGCTGAAGGCGGTGTGGATGGAGCTGAGCAGCTTCTGGGTTTCGTGCCGCTGCTCCCCCAGGGCCAGGACCTGGGCGGCGTTGTCCTGACAGTAGCGGGCGTGGGCGCGGTCCAGCGCCTCCAGCGTCCGGCTCAGGTCCTCCTCCAGGAGCTGGTGCATCCGCTGGTACTGCAGACGCACCTCCTCCTTCAGCTCACACACCCGGTCCTGCAGGGTGGGACAGAACACTCAGACCTGGGGGGGAGGGGGCTGTGTGTGTGTGTGTGTGTGTGGGGTGTGTGTGTGTGTGTGTGTGTGTGGGGTACGTACCTCCACCACGCACTTGTCCGAGTCCAGCTTACAGAGCTGCTCTTCGATGTCGTGCACGCGCTCCTCGACGCGCTCCTGCTGCCTCAGCAGGCTTTGCTGTCGGGGCGGGGGAGGAGGAGGAGGGACAAAGGGTTACTACGGCGACCCGCGAGCATCCCGGGACCGTCAGCGGCTAAATTAGTCTCCATCCAGCGCACAATCCCTGCGGTGGGGGGCGCTGCCATGGCAACCAGCAGCTATTTTGTATTTGCATTAGTGAGAGAGGGGTGAGGCTGGGGGTGGGTGGGGAGCACAGATAAGTAAATGGGCACAGAGGCATGGAAAGTTACGCCCCCCCCAGAAGGTTCCCACAGCAGAGTCTGGATACCCGGACCAAGCAGGGCCCATTTAGGTCAGAACGTCGTGAAGAAGCCGGCGTCTTCGCCGAGCGACACCGACATAGATCTGCTAATCCCGCATGTTATTAATATTTCATGTGAGATGTGAATAATCCTCGACCCCCCACACCCCCACAGAGGAAAGGCAGCCTTTCAGCGCGGAGCACAAAATGGACGAGTTTCTAAAATAACCTTTTTGTTCTGTGAAATCTCACAGAGGGGCCGGAGGTGTTGCGCAACCATCACCTTACGCCGAAGAATCTCGAAACGGTTTAAAAAATATATATATATAAATGGGATGGGGGGGTGTGGGGGTTGGGATTAACTCTGTAAATCAAATCCCACAAGTCAGTAATCTGTTGTTTTTCCAGGCGAGAGGTCCGTCCACTCCAGCAGCTGATTCTGTCGCTGCTGATCAGCTGCTGAGCTGGGAATGTAAACCAGCAGACTCGTGGGCCTTTGTAGCACATGGCTGAGAACTGCTGCCACAGATAAACCCCCCCCCCCACACACCCCCACACACACACGCACACACACACACACCCAAGTAGAGGCGCAGTTGACGTGGTTGGATTGGGACTGTGACCTGGTTGTGCTGACTGATTGAGTTACGCTTCAAGCAGGAACAGAAATCGGGGGTTGGGGGGAGTGGGCGGGCTCCCCAGAGGGAGGGGGGGGGGGGGTTGTGGATGAATATGTGGGATACCTTTGAGGTGGGGGTGGGGGGGGTTGCTCTTTAGCTGTCATTTCACTACAGCGTCTTCTCCATCACAGGAGCTACTGGGAAGGACGGCGCTTGCCTGGAGTAGCAGCTGGGTGGTGGAACGACTGGGGGGGGGGGCAGAGAGACTAGAGGGGCAGCAGCCCCCCCCCACACACCCACCCCCTCTCATACTTTACATTCATCCAGATTCTTTTACATTTCTGGGCCCCTGTGCCAGAACAATTCAGGGTTAGAAAGGTTTTAAACAGAGAGCAGCCCCCGCCCCCACTCCAAAGTGCACGGGTCCCCAACCCCCGCCCCGCCACATGTGTGGGCTCCCGACCCCCCCCCCACCAGGTGCCCGATCCTCCGAGCTGAGTCACAACATTACTGGAAGCAGATACGCCCGTGCACGACAGTCAGAACTCAAACAGCCGTCTGAACCAGATGAGTCAGGCAGAGCGAGGCCTTCCCGGCTCTGACTAAGTCCTGGACCGGCGTGGGGGGGGGTGGTGACGGTGGTGGGGGGTGGGTGGCGGCTGGTGGGGGTGAGAGTGGTGGGGGGGGTTACTGGTTGGGGAGGGCTCTGGGCGATGAACTCCCAGTGAGGCAAGAGGTTGATAAAGGAGCCGAGTGGCGTGTGGAATCTAGTGACAAATCACTCTAACGCCCCCCCCTTCGCCTCCGACCCCCCCTTCGTAACCGGCGATCCCCGAGCTCGGATGCACCTGTGCTGGGAAGATAAGGCCCCCCACCCCCACCATTGTTCCACCCCCCACTGCATTGTTTGTCATTCCAGCAGTCGAAGAGCGAGGCTGGACGCTACCGCCGTCGCCCCCGGAAACGGGAGGGGAAAGGGAGGAGGGGGGGGTTGGGTTGTCGTCGGCGACGGGCCTTACCCTGATGTCGTTGCGCCGCAGCTCCACGTCGGTGACGGCGTGGCCGTGGCTGGGGTGGCAGCGGGCGAAGCAGCAGTACTGGCACACGGCGGTCTGCTCGGCCTCGCAGTGGTAGAGGCGGAACTTGTCGTGCTGCAGGCAGGTCCAGGCCCGCGCCGCCTCCGCCTCCACCAGCAGGTGCCCCAGCGCCGAGCACGGCTGCTGCAGGTGCGTCTGCACGTGGGACTGGCAGCACGGCGCGTTGCAGCGCAGGCACACCTTCACGGCGGGCAGCGGGGGGCCGCGGCGGCACAGGATGCAGTGCAGCGGCGGCGCGGCGGCCTTGTCGGCGCTCAGGGCGTTGTACTTCTCCACGATGTTGGAGAGCTTGTGGTTCTTCTCCAGGCTGGGCTTCTGCGCGTACGCGTGGTTGCACTCGGGGCAGCGGGCCAGCGCGGCGTCCTTCGCCCACGCCTCGCCGATGCAGCCGCGGCAGAAGTTGTGCTTGCAGGGCAGCTGGATGGGCTCGGCGAAGACGTGCAGGCAGATGGGGCAGATCAGCTCCTCCTCGAAGCAGTTCCTCCACGTCTCCGCCATGTCCGAGCTCATCGCCGCGCAGGCCGACATCGGGGCCGCCCGCCCTCCTCCACCCCCCCACGCCGGGGTGGCGGAGACGGGGAGGTCGGCGGCGGCGGCGGGGGTCGGTCGGCGTTCCCCCCCCCGAGCGGAGGAGGAGAGGCGCGGAGTGCTGCGGCAGGGAGGCAGGTCCAGGGCAGCACGCGGGGACGCCGTCGGATTAGAACACACACACACACACACACACACACACACACACACACACACACACACACGCTCTCTAGCTGCTCCTGCGTGTGTGTGTGAAGGCCTGCGGGGAGCTGGGGGGCCTGTCAGCTACAGGGGATCCGCCAAACAAGGGCCAGAGGTCCGGAGACGTGCGTCCCAGCTGAGGTGATCCAGCTCCGGGGGGACTGTCCCCGTCCCCCCCCTCACGTCCTGTCCTGTCCCGTCCCCCCCCCCTCAGTGGCTTCGCACCCACCGACCGAGGAGCTGGAGAAAGTAGACCCCGGGGTCCGCACCCGTCCGGGTCTGTCTCCACGACCTCAAGGTCGCCTGACACCCCCCCCCCAATGGGACCTCTTGGTCGTCTGGGGGCTGTGGGCTCCTATCAGCAGCGGGGGGGCCCCTTGGGGCCCTCACAAAGAGCCTGAAGTGGCTCGGCGCATATTTGTACACAAGGCCTGGGGACTCCCTGCAGCTCTGTCTCCCACACACACACACACACACACACACACCCACGGTTCTGGCCCCCCACCCCCCCCAGACACGGATCCGGACCCGGGCTGTGGTCAGGGGCCTGGGGCCCGGTTACTGCATCGCCGGGGGTGTGAACCGGAGCCGGGCTCCAAACAAAGGCCGTTCAGATCCGCAGGAATGTCGGCCGGCTCTCCCCCCCCCCCCACTCCGACACATCGATCAAAAACCACCACCAACACCACCCCCCCCCCTGGACTGAACCCCCCCTCCAGCCCCTGGCCTCCTCCTCCTTCGTCTCCTTCCTCGGGTCGGCCTCAGCCCTCCACCACCACCACCATCCCCCCCCCCGCCTCGGCTCCTTTATCGGTTAAATCTCGGTTTTCTACCCCCCCGTGAGCTCCGCCGGCGTCACCTCTCCATTCCTACCGCCGCGCAGGTACCGTCGAGCCCGGGGCGGCCTCCGCTTCCCTCCCCGCGGGCAGCGCCTCACAAAGCGGCCACATTCACGGCGACACACCGAAGCTGGGGGGTGGTGGTGGTGGTGGGGGTGAGGGGGGTTGTGGGGGGGGGGGGGCCGCCTCTCTGTCCTCGTTAGGGGCAGCTGTCACCAGCCATCTTGTAAATCCTCTTTTTTAAAAGCAGATATCCGTCGACCGCGAATCTGCGCAGCCACGCACCGGCCCTATATCTTCTCAAAAAAAAAAAAAAAAAAACGTCTTTTTTTTTTTCTCTCTCTCGGACCGCGGAAGCTTCCGAGGGCCCGCCGCCTCGACGCGGGTGGTTCGGCCTCGTCCGTCCGTGAGTCGGCCCCGCTGGGGGGGTCCCCGAGAGGTCCGATCGGATGATGAGGGTGGTGGGTGGGGGGGGGAATAAATCGGTGTTTTCTCGCCCCCTTTCTTCCTCCGTCTCGGTCGGTCAGGCTGCTGGAGAGGAGAGGAATGCAGCCGAGCTGGACTGCCCCCCCCCCGGCGAAGGCAAGCGCGGCGGAGGAACACGGCGCTTCCGCTGCGGACTGTCAAAATAAGACTCCGGCAGAGTAGCCGTTCAAGTACGCTGCCTGGTCTCAAAAAAAAAGAAATAACAACCTGGATTTAACCAAGTAGATAGATACCTAGGTAGTTGTGCTGCAGTTGGTCAGGTCTAGGTTCAGCCACAGTCTGTGCTCAAAGAATGAAGGGGTTATTCCATCCATCCGTCCATTTTCTACCGCCTAGTCCTCCTGAGATGTTCGCGGGCGAAGGCGAGGTGCGCCCTGGACTGGACACCGGTCCAGTCCGTGAGGTCAGCTGACTACCTGGATATACTGAGTGACCAGGTTATTCCATCCATCCGTCCATTTTCTACCGCCTAGTCCTCCTGAGATGGTCACGGGCGAAGGCGAGGTGCGCCCTCATGGGGTCAGCTGACTACCTGAATGTACTGAATGACCAGGTCTACCCACCTTCTACCTCCTCAGAGGGTCATAGGGGCACCAGAGCCTGTCCCAGCTGACATTGGGCGAAGGCGGGGTCCACCCTGAAGTGGACACAAACAATCGTTCACACTCACACCTATGGACAAATTAGGGTGACAACCAGATCCAGGTTCAGCAATGGTATGTGCTCAAAGAATGAGGTCAATTGACTACATGAATATACTGAATGACCAGGTTATTCCATCCATCTTCTACCTCCACAGATGGTCGTGGGGGGACTGGAGCCTATGTTCTGCCCGCCCCCCGGATCTGCTCAGACCCTCGGCGGCTTCAAACCCACTGACCAAGGAGAGAAAGATAGTAGACCCAAAAAAAGTCACCACCTGGATTTAACTAAGAAAATTAGTAGGGGTTGGTGCAATTAACCAGGTCTAGGTTCGGCAACAGTATGTGCTCAAAGAATGAGGTCAACTGAAGATACTGAATATACTGAATGACCAGGTTATTCCATCCATGCATCCATCCATCCTCTAGCTCTTAGTCGTGGGGGGGACTAGAGCCCATCCCAGCAGACGTTGGGTGAAGGCGAAGGTGAAGGTAAAAACCTGATATGTTAGAAAATATACATATAGAAACCCTACGTGATCTATATCCTTATAGCCAAAATAGTCACAGGAATGTTTTTCGCCCCATACCGGTCAAAGGTCAAAGCTCTTTCTAGAGCTGGGATGGCACTTCAGAAATACCTTTTGTGTCTCAGCAATGGGTTCATTTTATTGATTTAGAGTCACAGTCAGGTCAAGCCAAAGTTAAAGCTTAACTCCAGTATTAGGACCATCATTCGGGCAAGTTCTGCTGTTGTATTTTTCATTGCCTGGGGTAAATCGACGTTAAAACACAAAACTAAACTGCTACAGACATTTTTAAGGAGGAGTAGAGTCAATATTTGGAGATTCAAGTGTGAGGAGGATGTTTTCACTGTTCACCGCACTGAAGGTTGAACAGTGAAAACAACATCACATGGAATGTAATTAAAGGAATAGCTGTACAGACTGACAGGGAGATCAGTAAATAAAACATTAAACCATATAGTTCATCTGAACAATGTATCTATGTACATAGCAAAGGTCATTATGTATCTAACTGTGGCGTAAAAGACGCTCAAAGGAATTTCATCAACGCAGCAGAAGGGATACGTCTTAATTTGGAGGTTCGTCGCCGTGCTTCCGGAGTGATTCAGGCTGTTCCTGCCTGACCTGACGCAGTTTCTCGGCAACATCAGCCACCCCCTCCTCCCACCCTTGCTCCCCTCCTCCCAACCTTGCTCCCCTCCTTCCGGATCAATGCTACAGTGGTCACGTGACCTGTCACACAACTGATGTGTGTCACGTTTTAACCGAGGAGGAGCTGGGGGACGACCAGAGGAAGGGCTGCAAATCATACTTAGAGGGCTTACTGCATCTGTTAATGGCCTGAATGTTGATGGTGCTCCTCCGGGGCAGCGCCGCATATCTGTGCTGGCTCTTATGTGATCGTCGTCTGTACGCGTTTGGTTCGGCGTTGACAGCGCTTATCGTACACTTTCATCACACCGTCCATTTTCTCTTATCCCTTCTCACGGTGTGACTAAGGGTGGGGGGGGGGGTTTGTGGCACCAGTCAACAATTAAAAGACATTTTGATTTATATTTTACACAATCCAGGTAAAGCGAGGAATTCTTCTTTGGCTGATTCTGCTGGGTACACGTCTTAAAGAACGCCCCCGTGTTCTCATAATCCCCAGATTTAACGACAATCTGACCGCACGTTGTGATTATGAGGCTGTGGACGATGCCTTACTGTTTATGCTGCGCCACGGAGGCATTTCCTGTCTCCCTTTGTTGACTTTGATCAGCCGAATCTTTGTTCCCTGGCCCTGACAGGCCTCCTGCGTGGAGCCAGACGTCCACCATAGGACAAACACACCCAGAAGGCTACCTGACAGGTTTTTAAAGAACTACCGGTGCCTCACAGTGTTTGCTCCGGTGACTCTATGACCTTGTGCGACTACCTCACGCCAACATTTTTCTCGGTGTCTAAATATTTCGACTTATCTCTGGTTGAACCGGGACAACTTGGTAAAATATGTAATAACCCACCGACGCCGGTAGTGAGGACAGTGGCTCTGTTAGCCGTGTTTCAACGTGCACATGAATAAATGAAAAATGTTATGGACGTACAAATCGCACAGCCCGCAGCCCCCCGTTTAATCTGTGCATTAACAAAAGCAATACTTTAATCCCACGGCCGTTACCTCCTACAATCTAGCAACCGTTGGGTGTTTATGTCTGTCACAAACATGTACACACTGGTAACACGCGCCACGTTTAAATGTGGATTTTTCACTTGGAGCATCTGTCCCATGGTATTCTTTAATGCTGATTGATAACCCCAGGCCTCTCTGGTGTCGTTAGATTGATAATCCACTAATCTCCTGCTGCTGTTGTTCATATTAATAGACAATGGTTTTAAAGGAGCGTATTAATAATTCATTACAGGGGAGAAATACGTGGTTTAGACCTGGTAACAGGCAAATGTTCTTGAGGAATCTCGACCTAACACATAAAGAAACTACTAATGGAAGCCTCTTTAGAAAGGTTCTCTAATATTAGTGCTGTGGTGTTAAATTATAACACTTTAAAGATATTTCCTTTATGCTTGTAGCAACTTCCGGCTATGCCGCAAGGGATTCTGGGAAACGGAGGCGGCGTCCGGGTCGTGTGACGCAACCGGAACACCGCAGACCCACGTGACGGCCTCAAACAAGCGATTTAAATTAACTGGAACATAATTCATTTATTTATTTATGGAAAGGGCCAGTTTATTTATAAAACGCGTTCCGGCAGCGGCGCGGTTAAAGTCGTCAAACGGGCGTAAAAAAAAAAAAAAAAAAAAAAAAAAAAAAAAAGTCCGACGCGTCAAAGAGACATAAAACATCGATTAGGAACAAAGGAGGGTGTTTGTTGCTGGACAGAGGCAGGAAAAACCCCACTGAGCGTCAAAAAACTGAGTTAAACTCTGGTTGATCCGCTCCACGGAAATAGTTATTAAAAGGCGAAAGATTTATGGGACCTGAAGAGAAACAAGATTACGGGGGTGGGATCGGCCTGATTCACGACAAAAGCGATGAAAAAGACGCTGTAATGTCCGCGAAAAGGCACAACACACCGACAAATACAGAAACGTGTCAACTGACGCGCGCGTTTATGAAACGAGCAATTTGTGAGCACTCACAGAGCGATATTTGTTACTGTGGGGCGACGCGCGGGGCATTGTGGGAAATGTAGTCACTTCCGGCGTCCTGACCGGGACGCTGGATAGCGGTCTCAAAAAACTGTCCTGGACGACTCCTAAACTCAGATATCTAATTTAATAGGACTCAGCAGGTTACGCGTGTGCGGTGTTTAATACTCATGAAATAAGATTTAACGTGGGCATTTGCCAGAAAATAAAACCAACAACGCGCAACACTGTCGCTATTTTAACGCGAAAGACAACAAACGAAACCAAAAACGGCATCAGTTTACAACGTTCTGCACCGGCTTGTATGATTCGACTACTTTATGAGATTTTTAAGAGTAAAAAAAGTTGAGATTTCATATCTTCGTCTTAATTTACTGCTATGCTGCGGCTGCCTTTTGTCAAAAATATATTGTCACTGTGCTCCTTACCAGCAGGGGGCGCTGTTTCTCCCAAAAGCTTTAAGATGATTCTATACGGTTGTATTTTAGTCTATATAATTATATATATATATAGTACATATAATATTTATAATTTTAAACTTGCATTGAAAAGGTTGGAAACTGAGTAATTTCAGCAATGACTTTCTGTATACATTAATAAAATTAGATCACATTGATGCCTGTATTTTAGAGTATAGATTTCCTAGGTTCATCAGTTTATTTTCATCCAATATGGGAAGCTTTGTGAATAAAAACACTTTAATACAATCTATTTACTTTATGACTGTCCTGGCGTGTATATCAGGGCTGCTTTGTGTTCCTGTTTCCTGGTCTAATCTTTGATACAGCCTAATGTTTTCATTATGTAGTTGTGATTGGTGTGCAAAGTAGAACAGTAAAGTCCACAGTAATGTTACTCTTTACTGCTCTTGACCAGGTGGGACATTTGTACCGAGCCAGGATTTCATTGGAATGAATTAAATTAAATGGAGAACTACATTTGTCTATTCTGGGCAGGGCTGCAGGGACACACACACACACACATTCAGTAATGTGATTTATTACACAACTGAGGCAGAAAATACAGATTTAACAACATAAAAAAGCGATACAATAAATGAACAATTTTTTATTCTTAAATTACAATGCAAAAAACTAATATCCCCTTAGTCTGTAACTGTGTGGCTATTACAGCGGTGAGTACTTATTGTCCCTGCGAGGACGGAGGAGGGACGTCCTGAGTCTCAGATCGAGTAAAGTCTGAGCTGCTCCTCCATGTCTCCCTCCGACACGTCCCCAAACGTGGCCTTGTTGTCCTTCAGCAGCTGGAAGATGGCGGCCAGCTGCTCACGCTGCACCCTTGGAGGAGAGGCGCAACTTCAAGACCCACAGCTATTACTCATTATTCAACATTCGATGTTGTAAAGTTGGGAGATACGGAGAGGGCACCTCGCTATCTTATCTGAACAGATACTTTTAATTCCTGTTTCCCTTTATGAGCGGCTCAAAAACAGTCACAACAACAGCTGTAGATGTTTAACCGGGTTTAATATTTAACCCCTGAAGGTCCACGTTAATTTTGGGGGGCCTGATGATTCATCAACAGCCACACAAACAGCCCCGGCCTTTAACCTCCTAAGACCCGAGCTCTCTCTCGATATACATCCTTAACATGTCTATTTAGGATTATTGGACCTGATAAGGGTAAAGACTGAGAATCATGTTTTAACAATATTGTGAAAAAGTGGTTATTGGGGACAATGATGTCCACATACAGGGACAATGATGTCCACATGGAATGATGTCAATGCAGGGACAATGATGTCCCATAAGGGACATTGAGTCCACATACAGGGACAATGATGTCCACATATAGGGACAATGATGTCCACATATAGGGACAATGATGTCCACATGCAGGGACAATGATGTCCACATACAGGGACAATGATGTCCACATGCAGGGACAATGATGTCCACATAGAGGGACAATGATGTCCACATACAGGGACAATGATGTCCACATACAGGGACAATGATGTCCACACACAGGGACAATTATGTCCACATGCAGGGACAATGATGTCCACATACAGGGACAATGATGTCCACATGCAGGGACAATTATGTCCACATACAGGGACAATGATGTCCACACGCAGGGACAATGATGTCCACATACAGGGACAATGATGTCCACATGCAGGGACAATGATGTCCACATACAGGGACAATGATGTCCACATGCAGGGACAATGATGTCCACATGCAGGGACAATCAGTCTAAATGTGTAATAATATAATGTTTATGGGTCCATGTATGTGGACATTTGGCCCCACACTAAGAAGAATTAGCTTTTATATGATAGGTGACCCAACATCTAATGTCCACATATGTGGACGCCAGGTCTTAGGAGGTTAAAGGACGGAGACATAACGTCGTCGTGCATGTGCGCGCGCACGTGCCGAAGCAAAAACGTCAACGGCGACTCCTCGCCGGAGCCGATCCCTCGGAGGATTAACTAACGCTGGACTCAGAGGTGACAGCAATCAACGCCGCGGCCAAAGAGGCACACGTCTAAGGTGTCGCCACGGGGGACCTGGAGTGGGGGGGGTGGAAACGCATTTAATTCATTAAGGAGATCAGGACCGTCTGCTCGCTCTTCCTCGCCTCTTATTTTTGGAGAAAACGTCCGCCAGCCTAAACCCTGGCAGAGAGCGGCGGCTCAGCGCGGCGGTAAAACCTCCGAACCTCAATCCGGCGGCGCACACGTGAAGACAGCGTAAAGGGGATTAACGGGGGTTGACGGGAGAGGGAACGACTTTAAACGGCGAAGCGGGGGTGGGGGGGGTGTCAGCTGCCACTGACCTCTGCTCCTCCTCCAGCTCCTCTTTGGACAGCATCATCTCCAGGTGGTGGGACCGCGTCTTTCCCGGGACGTACCTCAGGGGGTCGGTTCCGTCCGCCTCCAAGTCGTCTGAGGGAAGAGAGCAAACGGGGTCAGCTGGCCCCCGATAGACGAGGGGGGTGTCTGGGGCTCGTCCGGAGGGGCAGCGGCGCCTACCGTCGAGGCCCGGGCTCTCTGCGTCTGCTTCAGCCTGGGGGTGAGGGAAAGCACACTTTAGGAGCTCCTTATCAGAGAGCCCGATAAATGACCGACGACTCCTCCCCGACGAGGCCTCGGACGCCGTGTCTACCTCCAAGCTCGTGGACGGGGAGGACGAGTGGTCCGTCTGCGGCGCCAGGTCTTCGGGCCGGGGATGGGGCTGCGCCTCCTCCTGTCCAACGAGAGGTTCCCGTTACCTACCCACC
This sequence comes from Lagocephalus sceleratus, assembly GCA_911728415.1. NCBI lineage: Eukaryota > Metazoa > Chordata > Actinopteri > Tetraodontiformes > Tetraodontidae > Lagocephalus > Lagocephalus sceleratus. The sequence goes on along the minus strand of CAJVRN010000231.1, from coordinate 2,773,044 downwards.
TCCGCTCACCCCTGCAGGAGGCGCGCTGGGGCCCCCAGGTCGTGACCCACCGGGGTCTGATCGGGTCATTTACTGGCACCACGCTGGCCACCCAAAGGGGTGGACGAGGGGGTTAAATGACACAAACACACCAATACAAATAACCCGGAATTTAAAAATTCAAGCCATTTTTTGTGTTAAATGTGTTACTCTTTGGTGCACTGTGATCGGTTTTCCCCACAGTTGGTGATTCATGGCTCCATTCTTCACCTCGCTGCACCTTCAGGAGGGTGAAAGACCCTAAGCTGCGTGTCTTTAGAGACCAGTTCGTGGTAATGTTCGTGGCAAGGTGTGCTTACTGTGCTTACCTGGAGGCTCAGGCTCTGGGTCTCTACCTCTGTGAAGCACCTGAATATTTCCTGTTGTAAACGGTGCTATGGGAATGTACCTGACCTTTGATTTTACATTTTAAATTGAATATTGTCTAACTGCTGCTTAGACGTACTGTAAAGTGTCCTTGGGTGTCTTGAAAGGCGCTTATAAATAAGATGCGTTATTATTATTATTATTATTAACGTGATGCTCCGTGCAGGACTTACGGACTTGACCACGTCCCAGTGGTCGTGCGCGCTCCCGCTGATGTCGCACCAGTCGTCCTCCTCCCTCTTCTGGGGCTGATCCTCCGGGACGTGGCCGTTCTGCCTGGGCTCTAATCCCGGCCCGGGGCCCCCGCTGCACCCGCGGGGCTGGGGCTGCACCCGCGGGGCCGAAGAGGAGGAGGAGGAGGAGGAAGAGGAGGAGGAGGAGGAGGAAGAGGAGCTCAGCAGCGACGTGGCCACCACGATGGCCAGGAGCGTGAAGATCGCCGCCGACAGCAGGAGAGTGAGGTCCATGGCTGGCGTGAAGCTCCCCGGGCGTTCACGGGCGGCTTCCCATGCCTGAACGAGCGGTAATCCGCTTCCAGCATCGACTCTAACGAGCGGCGCGGTCCGGGAGCGGCCCACGGCCGATACTCCCGCCTGACGTCACCGCGGCCCCGCCCCCCCCCCCAAAACCCCGCCCCCTCCTCCAGCAAAGCCCCGCCCCCCCCCGACCTCAGGTGTGCACCTGCAACGTGCACGGCGTGACCCGGCGTTAATCTGCGGGATTAAGAAAGGCCAGGAAGGCGCGGTCACGTGACGGGGCCCGCTTCCGGCCCAATAATCCGGCGGTCACGTGACACACCTTTATAAAGGGCCGCTAATCCCGACAAAGAGGCGAGGACGAGGCGCTTTTATTTACAACAAGAACTTTATTGGTTCACCTGAAGCAGTCACAAGACATCAGAGAAGTTCAACACAGGAATGAATAGTTACTCATAAAGCAGACTGGACTGACCTTTGACCCCTCACTAGGAACCACAGCGGATCCATATCAAAAGAAGCGGGTAAAACCATTAACAGTAAACAAACCACAGGGGGAGGGGGGGGGGTAAGAGGGGGGAGGGGGGAGGTGTACGAGACAGGGAGGGGGAGGAGGGGAGGGGGGGTCACAAGACATGAAGATGGTTGATCTGCCACACCTGTGAGCTTACAAACCGGCAGCGGAGGGTCGAGCGCCGGAAACAGCGCCGGGCACTCCGCACCGCAACACGCCACACCCGCGTCACCACCGCACTGCACCGCATCTTAACAGCTAACCAGCATTACTCAACTGCTACACAACTGCGCCTAGTGCACAAAAGATAACAAGAAAGAGGGTTAGAGTCACAGGGAAGCATCTTCGACAAGCAGAGAAGAAGAAAAAAAAAAAAAAAACAAAATAAACAACAACAAAAAGGCGAATCGACACAAAGCGGCGCCGCCAGATTAGAACCGGGTCCCGGCGTCGCCAATTTCCGCGAAAAAAAAAAAAAAAAAAAAATTTTAACTGAAGGCGGGCCGACTAAAACAGGACAACTCTCCGCGGGGGAGCTTAAAGCAGAGGGTTTTCAAAGAGATACGTCGAGTCAAAAGAATTTATTAAGTACAAATATAGTCAAAACTTCATTTTAATCGAAAAAGGAAAACTCCAAAATGCCAATTCGAGGTGTTGAAATCGACAACAATCGCGTGGGAGGAGGGGGGGGGGTTACAGAAACGGTGCGAGCAAAGTAAAACACAACATTTAAAAGATTTTTAGACCAAACTCCAATAACCTTGCAGTCTGCGTTCAACGGCGACAGTAGGAGTCCACGCGGCCGCTTTTTTTTTTTTTTTTTTTTCGAGACTCTTCCCGGCGTCCTCGGCAAAGGTTTCAACTCGCCCCCCAAAAAAAACCTGGAAGAGGAAGGAAAGAAAACCAAGTTAGCCCGGGAAAGGTGAGCGGCGGCAATCCCTGCAACTTGCTGGATATTTGAAAAAGGCACTACTGCCTGGCCTTCTTTCTCCCTAATATTAAAAAAAAAAAAAACTATGTGTGTGATACCTGTTAATTTTATGACTTGTCACATTTTCTACACGTGTTTTTTTTTTTTTTTTTTAACCCCCTCTCCCAAATGTGTAGCTCTATCAAGCCCCTTACACCCGGGCGTAGGAGATAAACAAACCTCGGGGTGTGTTTCCTCTGAGAGGGGTGAAGGAAACCACAGCTGGGAACAGAGCTCTGCATCTGCCTGTGATCCCTGTGAACGTACCTCACCACACCACCTCACACACCACATGACAGCCCGCACCGCCGCCACGGCGACCTGCTCCACGGCAAACGCCGCTGCCTTTGGTGACCTGCTCCTTAGCAACTGCCATCGCCCCACAGCAACAGACAGGTCACGTGGGCGGGTCACACACTAACTGCTCTCACACTGCAACACCCCCATCTCCTCCTCCTCCTCCCATTGTAAACAGGACTCCGCAGCTTAGAGGAAAGAATTCCAAATTTAAGTGAGGTCTTAATATAACACCACGTCCCTCCCATGCACACTTAACAGTACAAATGCAATCATCATCCCCATTTTCTTAAGTTACAATTGCACGATTCAGCCGGTCACAGAGACCAAAGGGCTCCGCCTGCGTGCGCTTTCAAAATAAAAGCACAGGCAGGCGACCGGTCAATTTGGAGTATGGGCTAAAGTTTGATCAGAGAGGGATTAAATCACTCGTGGAACTCACCTTCCCACAAATACCTCGATACCCTGTCCAGGTGGGGCTCAACCCTCTATCCCGTTGTCTTCTGGGGACTTAGGCCTACTCTTAGACTTGGACCGGGACCTTGATTTGGACCCCCCCCTGCTCGAGTGCTGGCTGCGGCTCCTCGACTTCGACCTGGACCGGGACCTGGACCTGGAAGGCGACTTCGACTTGCTCCTCCTGGGGGTTCTGGACTTGGACCTGGACTTGGACCTGGACTTGGACCTGGAGTAGGAGCGGGACCTGGAGCGGCTGGACCTGTGGCGGCTCCTGGAGCGGGACCTGCTCCTGGACCTGGACCTGGAGCGCCTGCGACGACGGGGGCTTCCGGAGCGGCTGCGGCACACAAAACAAACCCGATCAGAACCCCGAAAACCCAGTCGGCTCCCCCCCAACCCCCCTCGGCTCCACCACCCCCCCCCCAGATCGAACTCCACACGTGTGCGTTAGCACGTAGCCTTTAGCCCACGTGCAGGCCCCGGGCCCCCACCCCCACCCCGGGGGAGCCACCGACCTTCTGCTCCGGCGCCCGGACCCTCCGTACCGGCGAGGGGGGGCGCTCCTCCGGCTGTACATCGAGTCCGGGGGCCGTCCGTAGCGGGCCATCTGCACCCGCAGCTCCCGGCCGTCGAGCAGGGCGCCGTCCATGGCGTCCATGGCGTCCTCGGCGTCGCGCTTGTCCAGGAAGCGCACGAAGGCGAAGCCGCGGCTCTCCTTGGTGTAGCGGTCCCGGGGGATGTACACGTCCCCGACGCGGCCGTACTTCTCGAACACCCTCCGGAGGGTCTCCGGGGAGGTCCGGTACGTCAGGTTGTCCACTTTCAGGGAGGTCATCCCCTCCACGTCCGGCGGCGGCCTCCCGTAGCTCATCTTCGACGGCCCCCCCTCCTCTAGGGAGACAACACCGGTGGAAGTCGACTCGTTCGGGGCCGAAAGGAGCCCTGGGTGGAGGTTTTTTTTGTCGTTTTTTTCTTCCCCCCCGCAGCCGACGTCGAGAGCTGCTCCCCGCTCAACCGCGCTCACGAAATGGCGGCAACCGCGGCTCCCCTCCCCCCCCTCAGACCCGCTCTCGTGGCGGCGCCCCCTGGCGGCGGGGAGGACCCCCTGCACCCCCCCCCCTTTGTCCCACCAACAATTTAACCACTATTTAACTTTTTATTTAAAAAAAAAAAAATAATCAGTTTGGTTAAATTTAATTTAATTTATCGGGGTTTTACGCCACGCCCCCCTCCTCCCCTCCCCCCTCATCGCACCATTTGCCCGTCTTTTCTTTTCCCCACGCGTGTTATCGGGTTTTTTTTTTTTAATTTGCTATCGGGTGCGTCCATCCTTCCCGCACTGCAGTCGCACATTTGGCGTGGGAAGGTCACGTTCCGGAGTGCTCGCCGGAGAGAAGGAGGACTGCGCAAAAAAAAAAAAAAAAAAAAAAGCGCACGGCCCGGATTTGCGCCTGACGTCATGTGGAGCCGCAGACCTCTGTGACAGGATCCGACGAGAGGAAAAAGCAAAACAAAAGCACCGGGGGACGCACGGGACGTGGACGCGCACGCCGGTTCTGGGGCTGTGACGCGGTCGGGGGGACAAAAGCGCGTCGGTCCGAGCGCGGCTGTGCGCGGCCGTGGCGCACGGAGACGCAGCGCCCGTCCGCAGCCGGAGGGACGACGGCGGCCGCTTTCCGCCTCAAAACCGAGCCCCGACGCTGACCTCGGGAGGGATAATCGGCCGATAATCCCGTCCTGGAACGCTCAGATTCCCAGCGGGGCCCGGACCCTGCGGACATGGACAGGACAGCACCGACGGGATTAAATGAGAGGGAATAAAAGGGGACGGGGAGCAGAACAAAGCGCACCCGAAGTGTTATGATCCTTGACCCCGTGTGGCGTTTGTGTTATTGGAAATGGGAGCTTTAACGAGCAGGCAGAACATAGGCGTGGAGGAGGTGGACATCCCGTCCAGCTCGGTGTACCGTTATCCACCCAAATCCGGTGAGTTCCGCCAACAGGTCGGGCTGCGGAGGCATCGGCTCATGCCCGGACCGTCTGCAGCCGCAGGCCGAATATTCCCGTTTTTCGTGGCCTACGGGGCACCGCCGCTACCTGTGGACCGTCTTTATTACCCGGGTCAGATTTACGCAGCCCACGGCGGACGAAGCCCTCGAAGATCGTTTTATTCAGATTTCTGCAAAAACGTACTCGTTTGTGATATTAAAAAAAAAAAAAAAAAAAGAGTGTGTCGGCCGTGGAGACGCAAATCACTGCAGCATCCTTTAATCTGCCTGCATCACGATACATGTTTACATCTTATTGGGATTAAAGAGAGCCAGCAGATTTGTTACGATGGAAATAACTGGAGATAACAACGATAATAGTGTGGGGAGAGAAGCAATTGGGCTTTATAAACTCACTAAATGTCTTTAAATCAATGTCGGCTCCTTTACATGTCCTGTACTAAAGGTTTAATTTGAATTATAATAAGGCCTGTCTGTTTTGTTACTTCCCATAAGTGCAGACATTTGCATAAGGAAGTTTTCTGTACTTTTTAAAAACTAATTAGGGGCACAGTTCAGGCATTGTTCTCTGGTCACACCCAAATTCACCTGATTCGGGACCGGTTGTTGTTGATGTTTCTCGTGGTTGGTTACTGCAGGGAGATTCCGCTCAGATCAGCTGTAATCCCACGTTACTGCCTCAAAGATCAGATTATTGAGACAGAATATGGCTGCTGTTTATTGCGCCACGGGGTAAACATCATAATTTACCTTCGCTTCAGAGAAAAGGTCGACAGTGTAATTGAGAACGCCATGCGTTCTGGCGTCCTAATCTTTGGTTTATGGGCTTTTATAATGGGGTTTTTATGAGTTTATGATGGGCCGGTCCAAAAGACATCAGCCTGGTCTGCTGGTGTTGGAGGTCGGGACGGCGGCGGCGGCGGCTGATGAAACCGATCTGTCAGTCCCAGTTCCTGTTTCTGGGCTCTGGTGACAAAGCCCGAGCCAAGCTCCGGTCTCCCATCTGCTGCAAATAATATCAGGGCGGTAGACGGAGGCCTTCGGGGCTCATAATCTGCCATTAAATATGAGTTTTCAGTTCGAGAGGCCTAAAATCTGAAGCCGTCCCGACGAGGACAACCAGGATGAACAACCGCCTCATTGGCCCGGCCTGTGATTTATATTAAAAGAAAATCTCTTGGGCTTTGCTGCCACCAAACCGAAGCCCGAGCCCATCTTTACAGGGCTGTAAACGTCAACGCCACCAAAGATTTGTTGGGTTTTATGGCGGCAAACCCTGATTTTGTTTTTCCCCGCAGCGATGATTAAGGCTTTATTTTTGATTCGCTTCCCGTTGCAGGGAGTTACTTTGCCAGCCACTTCATCATGGGCGGGGAGAAGTTTGACTCCACCCATCCAGAGGGTTACCTGTTCGGGGAGAACACAGACCTGAACTTCCTGGGCACCAGACCTGTGGCGGTAGGTCGTGACGGTCACACCGCCGAGTTTCGTGTTTCCATTTAACAGATAACTGTCGCGAGGGCGGACCCTAAAAACCCCCCAGAAAAGGGGCTGCCTCATCCCGTCAGAGGTGAACGGGATCCGGGGGACTGTCTGGTTCGGTTCCTGGCGTTCCCCAATCCCAGATCAGAAACGCGCCTCAAACCTGAGACGCTCGCCCTGAACTTGGGGGGCAGAGGCGGAGAGAGGTTCTGGATTATTAATCCACAGAACCTGTTTGTGTCTAGACTGGGGCTAAAATTAGGAGCGCAGTTTTTCTCCAGATTATGTGGGAGTTTATAATCCCCCCGTGGGCTGGGATTTTTTTTTTCCTCTTGTATGTGTGACACGAGCATTATATAATCTGGTGTGGTTGTGCAGCAGATGGTGCAGTAGAAGCATAAAACCAGCCCACAGCCATTGTGCTCTTGGTCTCCTGCCACCGCACGACTAACGCAATCATAAATGTGGCTAAATTTAGGGGTTTCCAGGAAACGCTCTGGAGGACAGAATTGATTTTTCGCCACTAAAATCACTTTAATAGCCCGTAAAAGCCCACGTTCGAAGGCGTGTTTCGGCGGCCCGCCGGAGCCCGCAGGTCCGCGCCGTCACGGCTTCTCCGCCTGCGAGCGGAAGACGCCACGGACGAGGCGTTCGTGGGATCTGTCGGGCTGTGGGATCCAAGAGACCCAGTTGCGGGACTCAGTCGACGCCGCGGGAAAAACCCCGCTTCTCCTCCGCCGGGCGTCCACAAGGCCTTCTGTGTCACCTTTCAATGAAGGCTTCTCTTCAGGGGCCCGTGTTTGTTTGTGGGGACCGGCTGAATATGGAGCATTCATGCACGCTCACATGCTCGGACACACGAGGCTCTGTAGCCGCTGGGCACATCTGGGAGCACCCCCGGCTCTCCACGGGAGGAGGAGGGGGGGGGCCCGATGAAGGACGAGCGCCGGTTAACGCGTCTTCTGATGTTTTCCCGCAGTTCCCCTACGCAGCCCCCCCACCTCAGGAACCGGTGAAGACGCTACGAAGCCTTATAAACATCCGGAAGGACACGCTGCGGCTTGTACGGTGGGCCCCCCCGCCGCTCTTCACACCCCTCCACAGCCTCCCTTTGGTAACGCCTGCACGGCCGTTACCGCCGTTAAAGCCCCTCCCCCTTCCCCGCGCAGATGCAGCGAGGACCTGAAGCTGCCCGGCGACGAGGCCGCGGGGAAGAACAGGGCCTGCTACAACATCGAGTTTACCTTTGACGCCGACACGCAGGTCGCCGTGACGATCTACTACCAGGCCATAGAGGAGTTTCACAACGGCGTGCCGGTGTAAGTGGACAGAGCAGACGTGTGTGTGTGGTGTCATCTTATAGCCAGAGGTGTGTGTGTGTGTGTGTGTGTGTGTGTGTGTGTGAGCGGAGTGTATCTGCTACAACAAATAAAAAAGAAAATCCCCCAAATAACCACATACGTGCAGAATCCTGGACATTGCGTAACGTGGTTTGCATATCTTATATAACAGCCTGTTGGTGGCTGTTCAAAGCAGCTGCATTGAAACACCCGTGTGTGTGTGTTTGTGTGTGTGTGTGTGTGTGTGTGTGTGCAGGTACCTGCCCCAGGACAGCTCTCTGCAGTCTGAGACGGTGCACTTCAAGCGGGGGGTGTCCCAGCAGTTCTGCCTGCCCTCGCACACCGTCAACCTCAGCGAGTGGGCCGACGACGAGGTCGGTGGTCCTCGCCCGCCGTGATATCGCCCCCCACCGCCACCACCGCCGCGCCCTCACCTCACCTCTTGTCTGCTCTCCCCTCAGCTGCTGTTCGACGCGGACAAGGAGGTTTTCCCCATGGTGATCCAGGCCGCCGTGGCCGAGGGCGACGGTGAGTCCCGCCCCCTCCGGCCCGAGCCGAAACCTCAGAATCCGACGACGTGTTTAACCGTCTTCTGAATCCACAGAACACCTGGGCCACTCCCACATTCTGCTGGCGACTTTCGAAAAGGTAGGAGAGCCTCCCTGGGTTTAACCTGGTTTGTTTAGTCCTGTGAAAGCAGAAAGAACCAGAGAGCACTCGGAGAGCGCAGACCTCCACCAGGCGCAACAAGTCCTGCATATTGTGATTTCCACCATAAATATTAGTCCCACATAGAGTTTGACTACATATTTAGATTCCTTGACCATAAAAACATACTGTTAGCCACTTGAATCATAACAATATATGTCTTAGTTCAGTAGTTATTCACGAAAATCGTATTTTCTGTAATGGCGGTTTTCTTCTGGATCTTGCTCCATATGTCGTGATCCTTTGACATACTACAGATGTGAAATTGACTCAGCTACATGATGGCGCTGGTTAGAAATGTCTACCTCTAATATAAAAGGCACAGTAGGCCAAAATATAAGGAACCCCCATTTTTGATATAAATATCAATAAAATCCGTCTTCTGGATCAGATCCGGATCAGCCTTTGGAATATGATAGAGGATCCCATTGTCCATCCTTGAGTCAGATCTCATGGGGTTTGGTCAATAATTAACCAAGATGTTGAGAAACAACATTTTGGCCCCATTCAGCACAATGTTAATGAACATTTAAAGTGATCCAGAATCCAGGATTTCTTCTGGATCACCCCCAAAATGAAATCAGTTCTTCCTTTTCACATTTACAACAAATCCTGAACATTTCATCAAAATCAGTCGATAACTTTTTGAGTTATGTTGCTAACAGACAGACAGACAGACAGACGCATGCACGCCGGCAAAAACATAACCTCCTTGGCGGAGGTAATAAAGATGGAGCCGGTACCAGCCCTGTTCAGGGGACAATGGTCAGAACATCAGGTCCAGGAGAGCCCCTAGTCTCAGATTCTCTGATTCTCATTAATCTCAGGTTTTAATAATCTCAGGTTCTAGTAATCTCAGGTTCTAGTAATCTCAGATCCTCGGCCACCGCCGTGTCTCCACGTACCCTTCAGGCAGACTCACCCTGACTCAGTGTGTCTCTCTCCTCAGCATATGGACGGGAGCTACTGTGTGAAGCCTCTGAAGCAGAAGCAAGTGGTGAGTATTTGCTTCTCTCCTTCCTTCCTTCCTTCCTTCCTTCCTTCCTTCCTTCCTTCCTTCCTTCCTTCTCCTCCTCTGTAGTCTTTCCCTTTGAAGGCACATCAAAGCCTAATTCCTGGCTGCGTTTTTCTTTCCCTGCAGGTGGATGGAGTGAGCTACCTGCTGCAGGAGATCTACGGGATAGAAAACAAGTACAACAGCCAGGAGTCGAAGGTGAGCGTCGGCCCGTGTCCTCAAACCACCGTCCTCTCCCTCCGCCCGCTCCGCGCTGACCAGAGAGGCTCTCGCCGCCGCAGGTCGCCGACGACGAGATCAGCGACAACAGCGCCGAGTGCGTGGTGTGCCTCTCGGACGTGCGAGACACGCTCATCCTGCCCTGCAGACACTTGTGTCTCTGCAACGCCTGCGCCGACACGCTGCGCTACCAGGCCAACTGCTGCCCCATCTGCAGACTCCGTGAGTCCCCCCCCCCCCCTTTAGAGAACGCGTTGGTTTTCGGGGCCCCCGGAGGGAGCGGGGGACTAACGGAGGTTTTGAATCGTCCTCCAGCTTTCCGAGCTCTGCTGCAGATCCGAGCCATGAGGAAGAAGCTCAGCCCCATCTCGCCGACGAGCTTCAACCCCGTCATCACTTCCCAGACGTCTGACTCAGAGGAACACTCGGTGAGGAGCGCCGCGCCCGCGAGAAACCCGCTGACGCGCGCAAACCTAACCGCGTCCGGTCCGCAGGCGTCGGAGCACATCCCCCCGGGCTACGAGGCCGTGTCCCTCCTGGAGGCCCTGAACGGCCCCCTCAACACCTCCTCGGGGGCGCCGCCCCCCCTGCACTCGGGTCCCAGCCACGTGTCCAACGTGCTGCCCCCCTACAGCAGCGAGCCTCACCCCACCCAGACACGCTCCCTCTCCCCCCTCGACCACTCCAACTCCAGTCAGGGACTCAAGCTGAAGAAGAGCGGATCCAAGTGAGTCCCACCTCAAACCTGGATTTTATATTATTGTTGTTCTTGTTGTTGTTCTTCTTCTTGTTATTATATTATTATTAAAATTATCATTATCATCGTCATCATCATAATCATCATCATCATAATCATCATCATCATCATTATTAAAATGTTTATTTATTATCACATCACTAAATAATAATAACAACAATAATAATTATTATTATTATTAACAATAATAATAATAATATCATTATTATTATTATTGAATTTATCATTATTATTACTATTATTAAATTTATTATTATTATTATTATTTATTTTATTATTATTTTAATTAATTAATTAAATGATTCCTTTATTTTATTATTATTTTAATTAATTAATTAAATGATTCCTTTATTTTATTCTTCTTCTTGTCATTACTAACCCTTATCATCCAAGACAGATGTGGTTTAAACCGGAATCAAACGAAAGCTCGCCTCATTTATTATGAATCTAGTTATGTAACACGCTGAAAAATTGATGTTTCAGGATTAACTTTTAAACTCCACAGTCATCTCTCACAGTTAACGCACAAATTAACCTCGTAAAACTAAAAGCGCTGATTCGTTCCCAACAAAGGGCGCTCCTGTTCAGTACTCATTCTGAGGCGGTCCAACCTGATAAATTATTAAACCGAATGAATTATCCTTGCGAGCTCGCAGCGGGCACACTCAAAAAGGAACTCTGCGTCTCTTTGTCTCAGATCTCTATCCCAGAATTCCTCAGTGCTTCCTGAGGAGGAGGACGAGAAGTCCGGCAGCGAATCAGAAGCCTTTCGCCAGAAACTGACTGTGGACAAACAGGAGGTCTGTGTGTGCAGGCTTTATTTTTAAATCTCAGCGTCGGTTCTTTTAAAGGACGAGAGTGTGTGTGTGTGTGTGTGTGTGTGTGTGTGTGTGTGTGTGTGTGTGTGTGTGTGTGTGTGTTCAGAGGACCATCTGCTGTTGTCAGCTTGTCACATTCTGCCGCCCTCGTTGTTTCCGCAGAGCGGAGTGACTCCAGACAGCGAGAACTTGACCTTGTCCTCGTCTGGAGCCATCGACCAGTCGTCCTGTACTGGGACGCCGCTCTCCTCCACCATCACCTCCCCTGAAGGTACACACACACACACCCCCACACACACACACACACACACACACCACCTCTAAAGCATGTTCCATGAACATTAAAGAGTCAGAATTCCTCTTCTTTATCTCAAATAAAGCTTCTAGCAGCTCTAACAGCAGCGTTAGCTCCACACAGACTCCTCCTCGGCTTTCTCGAGTTGTCGCCCACTTGAATTCCGATGCGATGCGATTGTGTTTACCCGGTTTTTTAACAGCGAGCGCTCGTCTTGTCTCGGTCAGGTTTCTGTCTGATTGAAAGCTAAAAGGGGGCTGGGTGTGTGTAAGCCCAGAGCGGGACCCTGATGTGTGTCTCCGTGTGTCTGCCAGACCCCGTGAGCAGCAGCCTGGTCCAGTCAGTGATGTCCATGGCCTCGTCTCACTCGCAGCACTCCCACATCAGCACTGACACCATGTCCTCCATGTCAGGGTCTTACCTGGCCGGCGGGGACGGCGAGCCCGGGCCTGACGACGGAGGGGACGGGGGGGCCGGGGACGAGAACCGGGACGCGTTCATGGAGAGCCGGGGGCCGTCGCAGCAGGACGGGGTGAGCCCGCCGAGCCGCGGGGGGCGGGGGGGGTGGCGTTGGCGTTCCGGCCCGTCATGGGTGTCCTGTCTCCCCAGGAGTTTTCCCAAGAGCCCAAGGGGAACAACTACTCGCTGGTGGAGGAGCGGGACTCGGAGGTGAGGAGCGCGCCGACGGCGGCGCCGCCGTTTCTCCGAAAAGCCTCACGGCCGCGCTCTTGTGTCTCCTTCAGGGCAACGACATGACCGAAGACGACTGCTCCTCCCCGTCTACCGGCAGAGGTAAACGCTCCCGCCTCCCGCCTCCCTTTAAGAGAGTCACCCGTCCCCGACCAGCTCCATTTAACCAGCTTCAGGCCCATCTAACTGCATCCAGCACCACGCTTCCCTCAGCACCCCCACCCCCCCCCCCCCCCCCCCCCGGTGTGTTTAGCCCAGATTTCACACACAGTGTCTCCAAACACGAACAGTTCATGGTTCCGTCGACCGACCGAAACCTCCCGTAGGACAGGAGGCAAGCGCAGGCAGGGCTGACGCACTGGTCACGTGGTGAGCACACCCACGTACGTGTGCACGAGGGCTGATACGCCACCAAGGTCACAGTTGTGTTTATGTCCGTACAAAGGTACAGATGGTTTTTGTTGTGGTGCATCCTGAAGCTAATGGAAAAGTTTCTCCAGTGTGTGTGTGTGTGTGTGTGTGTGTGTGAGAGAGAGAGAGAGAGAGAGGAAGGTGAGTTGAATATTTAAGTGTTTGTGGCTCAGATGGCACAAAAGCTCACTTTCATTAGACGTCAGTTTCAGACAGGTAAATTAGTTTGCTGTGTGTGTGTGTGTGTGTGTGTGTGTGTGTGTGTGTGTGTGTGTGTGTGTATGTGCGCGTGCGTTGTTCTACTCCTGAGTACCAACTAAGGCAGGATCGAACTGGGTTTAGGATGGGTCTGGGTCAGTAGTTGGGTAATAATTTATGTCTATTAAAGTCCTCAGAAGGATGGAAGTACAAGTGTGTGTGTGTGTGTGTGTGTGTGTGTGTGACTACCCCTTAAGTTGATGAAGAACCTTTTAGAGATGAGGTTAGCTGCCTGACCATACGTCTCCTGTCTGTGTTTCTCACACACACACACACACACACACACACACACACACACACACACACACACATTATTGGGTGATACTAATCTAAGGTGAAGGTGTCTGTCGGCTCATATTTAGTCTTTAGACAGTGTAGTTTTACTGACAGTAGGTGAAACAACCTCTGATAATCAAAGGTCTAAATGACCCTAACCTGATCATCCTCCCACCATGACCCCCCCCCCCACACACACACACACACACACACACACACACACACCGGCTGCTCTTGTTTGACCTTTGCCCTCGCTTACAGGTGGGCGGAGCAGGTGTGCAGAGCTGGTCAATAACAATCAGGGCGTCGCCCACTGTGACACGCCCTCTTTGGCGTTGGATAATGAGCAGGCTCCCGACGGCCGATTCGCCGGTGAGTGAACGCGTGCCCCCGCGAGAGCGACGGGGAGGGGGGGGGGGCGTTTCTGGTTTCACCTTTGTGTTCAGACTCGTGCTTGCGGCCATTAGACGCCACAGATGAAGATCTGGAGCCCCCCCCCCACCCCCACCCCCCACCCCTCCCCCTCTACTCGCCACCCCCCCATCGTGGTCATCGCTCCTCCCCCTTTATCTCCTGTGTGTGTTTCTCTCTGCATGTGTGTGTGTGTGTGTGTGTGTGTGTGTGTGTGTGTTCCACCCCATCATCGAGGGCTGCTCCCAACTGCTTCGCCACCGCCCCCCCCCACCCCCACCGCTCCCCGACGATCCCCGTGTGAGCGCTAAAACGTCGTTCCTCTGTCCGTGACCTTGACCCCCCCCCCCCCCTTGAGAACCTTTAAAACCTCCTGTCTGAGTTTCTGAGCGTGGCCTCGTTTCTCTTTCCGTGCTGTAAAGGTGTTCTGTCTGTTTCTCTCCCCTCTCCGTCTCCATCTTCCGCCGTCTTATCCCGGATACTTCCCACCTCTCCCATCTTCCTCTCCCTCCTCTCGCTCCATTTCTCCGCCCTTTCCCGCCTTCTTTGGGACGGACAGATGAGGAGTCGTGCCCTGTGCACATTGAGGACTAGGTATGGAGTCGCGGTCAGACGCCAGATCGGACGTCGGGGTTGCTTTTTTTTTTTAACATTTGTTCTTATTTTGAGTTTTTTTTTTGCATCATTTCTTTTTGTTAATCCACAAAAGAATCTTCTTTTTTTCCATTTCTCTTTATTTCCCACATTTCTGCCTGAGACCGGTTTCTAACGGAGCCTGTTCTGTGTGCGTGAGCGCTGATTGGTGTTTAACCCCCCCCCCCCCCCCCCACTCTCTCTCTCTCTTTCTGGGCGCAGGTCTGATGTTTCTGGGGGGCTACAGGTCGGTCCTGGAGCCCCGCCCCCACCACACCTCCACCAGTAACATCAACCTGGGGGAGCAGGGGCTGGAAAACAGGGACGGCCAGAGTCCCCAACATTCCCGTCGTGGACCGTTCATCGTGTAACACACACTCGACACAAACACGCACGCGCGCGCGCACGCAGATTCGTCCTTCCCTTCGCCGCCGGATGTCGTCCTTACTGAACAGGGAAACCGCACCACCTCTTCCATCAGCCCCGGGAAGCCCTCCCCTGGGGGGGTCTACTCAGCACCCGTCTGTCCTCGCTGCACTTTTCTACGCGTTTTTTCTGTCAGCCTCGTGGGCGTCGACCAGCGAGAGCCTCGTACGGGGACGCCGTCCCTCTCTTCTCCCACCAGCCAAACAGTCAGGGGCTAATGTGACCGGCAATCGGATTTGTTATTCCTACGACTTCATCTCTCTTCGGCGGCGCCCGGAAAGAAAAGAAAAAAAAAAAAAAAGGACCCCCGTCCCTCGGACCAGGGAGCTCCGCCTTGACTCCGCATGCAGCTTTTGTCTTCTGTGGACGTTTTTTTCCAATCATCTCTTCTGAATGTGAGAAGGGCGGCGGACGGGAACGGCGGACAAAACGGACGAAAAAGTCACGGGGGGGGGCGCGGATCTGTGGCGAATGACCTTTTAAGTCATCGGCTACCTGGAATATGGACGTGGGGGGGGGGCAGTCCACTTGGATGGCCCTCTTGTGGTTGGATGCGGTGAAGGTGACGTTCCCACTCAGAATCGTTCCCTCAGGTTTGGGCTCTGGTCACGTGGTGCGTTTACGGACAGGTGGGAAATCAGTGTTGCAAGCTCCGCCGGCGCCACAAGGGGGCATCGTTCCCGCTTCCGCACGCCTGGAGGACGTTCAGTGTATTGTTGATCGACGTGAACGGAGTCGAACCTGTCCCACACGTGCACACACACACGTGAACACACACACACACACACACACACACACACACACACACACCAGTATTATCTTAATGCAACTAGAACTCAAACACCATCGAGCAATAAAGATGCCAAAGCTGCATCTGTTCCTCTCCTCCTGCTGCAGGACGTCACGTTCTCACCTTCACTTCTGCCCCCGGAGCATTGGACGTTTGCCCCCCCCCTCTCGTCGTGGTCCGACCCCCCTCTCTTCACGTCCCCACCCCCCCTCTCGTCGCGGTCCGGCCCGTCTCCGCTCTCCTCCCCTCCTCTTTCACTCGGTTTTGTTGTCTGTGTTTTCTGTTTCCGTGTTCCGTTTTTTGCTGTAAAAACACTGTGTTTAAATAGAATGTGGACGTGTGAAAAAATAAGTTAAGGTTTACAATCTTTGCGCGCGCGCACACACACACACGACAAAAAGGGATGTTATCAACATTTAATGCACTACTAGCTGTTTCCTAGACGACATATTTGTTGGTGCATGAGGGGATGAGCATGTTAGTCTAGGTCAGTCTGCACCTCCTGTAGAATACTTGAAGGATCACTACACGCGTGGAGCTCTACCACATCCTTCTCCAGTCTTAGATTTAGGGTATATGTATCGGCTGCTGGTTACCCACCCCCCCCCCCCCCCGTCCCCAACTGTTCTGGTCTAAACTGCACTACTACGCTGTAACCAAGCTGCAAACAGTCATGTGTTCATCGATATGAATGTGTGGACGGGCCTCTCTCCGCGGCACCGGTCTAGCGGCGTGGCATCAAAAAGGAACGGGCCCGGCCCCTCTTTTCTAGACGTGTCAAAAAAAAAAGAAAAAAAAGAAATCAAACGGAAAAATAAAGTTTTTGCATCTATCAGCCACCGATGGGAGATTGTGTTTTTATTTAAAGGGGTGTGTGTGTGTGTATGTGTGTGTGTGTGTGTGTTGAGTTATTTTTAGTCACACCTTCCCTAAGATGGTTGCTTTATACTAACACACTTACTCTCCTGGTAAAGAGGACCCCCCCCCACTACATACACACACACACTCACACACACACACATCTTCTCTCTAGTCCAAACATGAAACACCGAAGACGTGTTCAACAAGAGAGAACGGCTTTAGAGTTAGACAACATGAACTTAAAAGGGAATAATGTGATTAATGCTAATGCGGGGTAATCAGTGTGAGTGTGTGTGTGTCTTAGTGTGTGTGTGTGTGTCTTAGTGTGTGTTTAAGTGACATCTAGATGCTCTCTGCCGTCTGAGGCCCTTTAACATCCATAATGTTGTTACCACATCATAACATTAACCATGTCTCACAGACGTGCTCGGCGTTCACCCGGCGGTCCCTCCTCCCCGAGGAGGATGTCGTTTTTCTGCCCACCCACCCCCCCACCCTCCACCGCCGGACCTGCGTCAGTGCCGAGGCGCTCCACGGCTGCAGACATGAGGCGCGCCGCGCTCCTCCTCATCCTCACCTTCACAGGTAAGCCGGCCTTCCTCCGTCTCCAGCAGGTTCCAGAGGAGTTGTCCAGCTTCTCGCTGTTCGGGTTTTTGATTTGAATTCTGCTGGTTGTGTTTGCTCCTGGTGGAGGGGAGCACCGTCTCCTCACAGCGAGAGGGTTTGAATCCCGGTGGGAACGGAGGCTGGGGTCTTTCTGTGTGGGGCTTGTTCTCCCTGTACCTGTGTGGGTTCTCTCCGGGTTCTCCAGCCTCCTCCCTCCGTCCAGAGACATGAACAACTGGGGATGAGGTGGATTGATCACTCTCAGTTGTCCACAGGTGTGAGTGTGAGTGGTGTGTGTGTGTGTGTGTGTGTGTGTGTGTGTGTGTGTGTCAACCCTGCGACTGATGTGTGTGTCCACTCCGGGGTGGACCCCGCCTTCGCCCAGTGTCAGCCGGAAGAGGCTGCAGCCCCCCCGCGACCCTCTGAGGAGGTAGAAGATGTAGAAAAGAGTGGGTGTTTGCTCCTCTCAGGTTTTCAAGAGTCCCGATTCCTCGAGCCTCTGAGTCACACGTACATGACCGCTGTGTGAACGTGACAGGGGTGTTTAACGCTCAGCGTCTTTGCTCTGTTTACGTGAGTGAGTCGAGGATGTGGCCCCCCAGGTGTTCTTACTGAAGCTTTCATCACGCGTTGAGAGTTGCTGCGTCGCCACGGCGACTCTGAAACGACTTTAAGCGGAGCGAAAAGCTTTACGGTGACCCGCGGCTGTAGAGCAACAGCCGTAGGCGCCGAGGGAGTCGACGCGCTAAAACCCCTCCCTGAAGAATGTGCCCAGGCTGGAGCGCCCCCGAGGACGGTGTGCAGCTACCAGGACGTCCTGGACCACCTGAACCTGACCGCCGACAACAACGTGTACAAACTGACCCGGCCCGTCCTGGACCACCGGCAGGTCACCACGGTGGAGCTGGACATCATCCTGTACTCCATCCTGTCCATGGTAGGAGCAGCACGCTTCGTCTGCACACGCCTCTGACCCTCTGTGACGCGCACATACGTGCGTGTGTGTGTGTGTGTGTGTGTGTGTGTGCTGTCAGGTGGAGAAAACGCAAACCTTCGTTCCGTTCATCTGGATGGCGATGGTGAGCGAGGCTGCGTTCCCGCTGAGGCTGATCAGTGAGGGTGAGCAGTTTGACCCCTGACCTCTGCCTTCTGCCGCAGAGGTGGAAGGACCATCGCATCTCGTGGGACCCCGATGAGTTCTGCGGGATCCTCAAGGTCTCAGTGCCCCAGGACATCCTGTGGAAGCCCGACCTCTTCATCTTCGAGATGTGAGTCCGCCAGACGCGTAAACGTGGAGCGGAGGCCCGACTCGCTCCCGAGGTTCTGCCGTCCTCCTCCGCTTATCCGGGAGGGTCTCATTCGGGATGCTCGTGCTTCCCTCTCTCCAGACGCTCCCTCCAGCTCCTCCGGGAGCGTTCCGAGGCGCTCCGGGAGAGGGAACCTCCCCCCCAGATTCGCTATCTCGGGATCTTGTTCCCAAAGTTCACGACCGCGGGTGAGGAGGCGGTTAGTCGAGACCGCTGCTCCGATCGCCCGTCAGGCCTCAGCTAGAAGACGCTCCGCCGTCTTTAGTGATTAAAGTCGGGTGGGAGGCTCCAGGGACGCACCGGTGAAGGATCTCCTCTGACCCCTCAAGGTTCCACAAGGACGACTCGCCGCTGAACCCCTACGTCACAGTGACCCACGATGGCACGGTGTTGTCGGACCAGGACTTGAAGGTGATCTCCACCTGCAAGATGGACGTCCACAAGTTCCCCTTCGACACCCAGAGCTGCAACCTCACGGTCGGGTCTGCAGTACTCTGCGGTGAGAGAGAGAGAGAGAGAGAGAGGGAGAGAGAGAGAGAGAGAGAGAGAGAGAGAGAGAGAGAGAGAGAGAGACAGAGAGAGAGAGAGAGAGAGAGAGAGAGAGAGAGAGAGAGAGAGAGAGAGAGCCTCACATCTGCCTTCCTCTTTCACCCCCTCTTGCTCTCACCCCAGACAAGGAGCTCAGGTTCCTCCCCTTCTCCAACTCGTCCCGGGCCACGCAGTTTTCCCGAGAAGTGATGAAGACGCAGGGCGAGTGGGAGTTCCTGCAGCTGTCCATCACCCACTCCAGCCTGGTCATCGAGGACAAAGTCTGGGATATCCTCATATACACAGTAAGCGGAGGGTGAGCCTCGCCTTCACCACCACCTCCACTCCACCCTCGCCCTTCTTCCCAGATCACCATGAAGAGGAGGCCCCTCCTCTACGTCATCAACTTCCTGCTGCCCATCATCTTCTTCCTCACCCTGGACCTGGCCTCCTTCTTCATCGCCGACCACCGGGGGGAGAAGCTGGGCTTCAAGGTCACCGTGCTGCTGGCCATCTCCGTGCTGCTGCTCATCCTGAACGACATCCTGCCCTCCATGTCCAACGAGACGCCCCTCATCGGTGCGGGCGCCCGACCCCCCCGGGGGCGGGGCGGTGCACGTTAACCCTTCGCCCTCTCTCCTCCCTGCAGCCACCTACTGCATCGTGATCTTTGCGCTGATGCTGCTCAGCCTGCTGGAGACCATCTTCGTGTCGTATCTGATGGAGAGAGCCTCCCAGGAGACCCTCCGGGCGCCGCGCGGCGGGGACGGGCGGGAAAAGGGCGCCAGCGGGCGCAAGGCAGGTCGGAGCCGGACGGCGAGGGCTCGCTCGGGCTCCGCAGGGAGGGAGGAGAAACCGTGGCTCTTGTGTTTCCAGGGGAGGCGAGGCGGAGCCGCTGCTCTTGCATCTGTAAAGCGTCCGGCGGCGGCGGCATCCAGAGCGAAACGTCGCCCATGGCCGAAGAGGTAGACCACCAGAGCGCGCACGTTATCAAGCGGTCCAGTCAGGGCCGCACCCGCCGCCACGCGCCTGTGAGGTCACCCTCGCTGTGGGCTGGTTTCTGGATCATCGAGGGCCGACCTTTGGGCCGGCCTCGATAACTCGTGACTCCCGTGTGCGCAGGTCGACGGCGACGCCCAGACGGGGGACTGCGGCGTGCTGGCGCTGATCCTGGAGCAGCTGAGGGAGCTGCAGGAAACCCTCAACCTGCGTCTGGGCTCCGGGGACGCGCCGTGCAAGTTCTCGCCGCTGGCCGAGAGGATCAACAAGGCCTTCTTCATCTTCTACCTCACGGCCGTCTCGGTGTTCCTCCTCCTCATCTTCACCGAGTGGAGCTTATAAGGAGAGTTCAAGGTGTCGTATTCTGCTCCTAAAGCATTTATTCTGTATTTAAATAAAGTCACAGGCATATTTTATGTTGTGTAACTGGTAGAACAGGTGTGGTGGTGGCGTCCAAAGCGTCGACTGCCTCACGCGTCAGTATCGTGCTATTAAAGTTAAATGTTGAATCACAGTCGGACCAAATGTCACAATCGTCGGCTCTCACGGAGTCTCAGGTGGGACGTGAAGAGGGAACGGCTGAAATATAATTGTGGATCCCCGGAGGCACCTCGGGGCGCTGTTATCGACCTCCCTAATCTAATCTGGCCTAATCCAATCAGGACTGGGGAAGATTACAGCATTAATCTAAAAATGCTCTCTCTCTATCTCACACACACAAAAACATACACACATCTAATCTTTCAGTGCAAACCTTTGTTAGCTCGATGTCATCAGAGGCGCTGGAGGACGGAGGACGCACCCTTGAGACTGTAACCATGTGTCGTTGTCCGTGCTTTTATTTTGAAATCACCCCCTTCTTTGTTTCTGCAGTTAATGGATGTGATAAATGCATTAAACTGATTTAATTCGGTCAACTTTTTTCTTTTTCTTGGAATCATTACGATAAATCCATCACTCCATGCTCTCTCCCTGCTGCTTTAATTAAGTTTTTAAAGATTTTATTATCTTTTTCAGCTAATGAAAATCTTCATTTGGCAGATTGAATCATCGGTCATTGCAGGCTGATGCACATCAGCATTCTCTTAACTAAATATATAGAAACATTAATGGTGCTCCATCTGTGCTTGTTCACCGGGACAATAATGCGTTTTTAATCACTGGGTATTTGCGTGTAACTCCAAACACCCACTTCCAGCCCCCGCATGCACCTCCTCTGGCAAATCGATGGAAAGCTGTCACAGGGTCGGTGGGAGTGACCGCCATCTCCACATCAAACCAACATCGTTATTAGAAAAAAAATAAATAACCGACCAGACATGCCCGGCCCTCTTCCAGCGTGATGCAGCGACGTCGCTGCTGGGACGTTTCAGACGGCGGTGCGAACGCGGCCGACGCCTCGCCTGCTCCGACCTCGCGCTGCCTTCGCTCTGCCTTCGCTCTGCCTTCGCCGGGGTCAGGATGCTCACCACCTTCCTCTGGCTGCTCCTTCTCGTCGGTAAGTTCAGCCGAACTCAAAAAATCAGGCGGCAAAAGATTTCGAGTGAGCCCGAGGCTCCTTTTTTGGGGTGGATTTAACTCAGATATCCACTTCAGACACTATGAGAGGTTTCTCATTAATTCTAATTAAAATAAGGGTTTTTTAATGGCATATTTCTTTTTCAAGTGTTCTTTTGCTTTGATTCCAAAGTTTCGATTACGAAGAGCACTTATGCAGCTCGCTGGATCTGAGAGAGAACTTAGTCTGGAAATCAGGCCTGACATTGGGATCGTTAGCGGCCTGATGAGATAAAACCGCCGCCAACGCCCCTCCGATAATGGCCTCTCAGTGACCGCAGCCGCGTGGGAGCGGGGCAATTTTAATAGCTGATAAATCCCGACCCGGAGCAGCTCTTCCCGGGAAGCGCCACGGGGAGTGAGTCTGGGTGTCTCCCCTGCAGACGGGGCTCGACCTGAGAACAACTGCAGCTACCAGGAGGTCCTGGACCACCTGAAGCTGACCAGGAACAACGAGCTGTTCTACATGACCCGGCCCGTCAAAAACCACCAGCAGCCCACGGAGGTGTCCCTGGAGGTCCTCCTGTACGCCATCCTGGACGTGGTGAGTGGTCCCACTGCTTCGTATGGACCGATTCCTCCTTCTGCTTCTATCTCTGTAACTTTTAGATCATTTGCTGTCCATCTTTTTCTTTTTTGGTTGGTGTAAACCAGAACTAAAGACTCTTATTTCAGGACATCACGGGCTGGTGTACCTTCGTGTGTGTGTGTGTGTGTGTGTGTGTGTGTGTGTGTTTACCTGTGTGAAGGTCTGCGCTTGATAACTGTTCTGACTCGCGTCTCTTCGGTGGCAGGTCGAGAAGGAGCAGAAGTTCATCCCCTACGTCTGGACGGTCACCGTGAGTCCTCAGTTTCACCACAAAGTCTCTCGTGTTCCAAACCCCCCCCCCTCACCCTCTCCCCCCCCCTCCCCCGCCGCATGCAGAGGTGGCACAACGAGCACATTTCCTGGGATCCGGATCTTTTTTTGCGGGATCAAGAATATCTCCATTCCCACTGAACTTCTCTGGAAACCAGATGTCACTATTGAAGAAATGTAAGTTTAAGATGTCAGGAGCAGAACACAGCAGAACATCCCCCTCCACATCACGCTCCCACAGGCTCCAATATTCACTTTAAGGCGTTTATATTCTTGTGCATAAGATACAGGTCAGATTTCAGAGCTGTTTTCTGATTTGAGCTTCAACAAATCACCCCTGGAATGAAAACGTTTCTTAAAACAGCAGACATTCACACCCTGCAATCCGTTATTCCACCACTAGATGGCGCCCTTCGGCACACGTTTAGGCATTTGCGTGATGCTTCGCGCCATTATTGCAGACGCAATCGTGCTTTTATTCTGTTAATTTTAACTTGTTTGAATTGCTCAATTAGTCAGGCATTAATGCAGTAAAGGCCGTGGAGGAAGGACCTAGAACCTGCACCCTGGAAGCTCTAAACCGCGGTGCGTCGACGTGTCTCACCTGCAGGACGGAGAAGGACAAGGCCCCTCCCAGTCCTTTCATGACCATCAATAGCGAGGGCGACGTGGAGGTCCGGAATAACCAGGTACTGGTCAGCACCTGCCGGATGCAGATTTACAAATTCCCCTTCGACACCCAGAGGTGCAACCTGTCCTTCCAGTCCCTCATACACACAGGTGAGAGCGCGGAAGGTTACGGGTTGACGTGGCGGCGGGTGACAAAGTGCCCCCCCCCCTCCTCCCCCCAGCCAGAGAGATGCGGCTCCTGGCCACCTACAACTCGTCCGAGGCCACCGAGTCGTCCCGGGAGCTGATGCGGACCCAGTACGAGTGGCTCTTCCTCAACATGATCGTCACCAGCAAGAACGCCACGGAGCCGGAGGGCCAGGACACCATCGTCTACACCGTACGTACAGGCCGCGGGGTCCGCCCGGGTGAGCGCCGGGCCCCCGAGCGTCCCGCGGGAGCGCGGCGGTGCCCGTTTGGGCTGGACCGCGCCAGACTACTTGTGGTTCCCAGAGTCTTTGGGAGTAGATTGGGGGGCCGAGCATTTAGCTACCAGGCCCCCCTGCTATGGGACCAGCTCCCTGTCCAGGTACGGGAGGCTGACTCCATCTCTACTTTTAAGACCAGACTTAAAACCTACCTCTTTGAAAAGGCTTATTGTTACTAACCTTGTAGTTCAGTTACTATCATAGATAGACTAATGATCATACTTAGGGGGTCGTCTAATCACTAGGTTAAGATACTAGTTATGCTGCTATAGGATCACCAGGTTAAGATACTAGTTATGCTGCTATAGGATCACCAGGTTAAGATACTAGTTATGCTGCTATAGGATCACCAGGTTAAGATACTAGTTATGCTGCTATAGGATCACCAGGTTAAGATACTAGTTATGCTGCTATAGGATCACCAGGTTAAGATACTAGTTATGCTGCTATAGGATCACCAGGTTAAGATACTAGTTATGCTGCTGTAGGATCACCAGGTTAAGATACTAGTTATGCTGCTGTAGGATCACCAGGTTAAGATACTAGTTATGCTGCTATAGGATCACCAGGTTAAGATACTAGTTATGCTGCTATAGGATCACCAGGTTAAATACTATTTATGCTGCTATAGGATCACCAGGTTAAGATACTAGTTATGCTGCTGTAGGATCACCAGGTTAAGATACTAGTTATGCTGCTAGGTTAAGATACTAGTTATGCTGCTATAGGATCACCAGGTTAAGATACTAGTTATGCTGCTATAGGATCACCAGGTTAAGATACTAGTTATGCTGCTATAGGATCACCAGGTTAAGATACTAGTTATGCTGCTATAGGATCACCAGGTTAAGATACTAGTTATGCTGCTATAGGATCACCAGGTTAAGATACTAGTTATGCTGCTATAGGATCACCAGGTTAAGATACTAGTTATGCTGCTATAGGATCACCAGGTTAAGATACTAGTTATGCTGCTGTAGGATCACCAGGTTAAGATACTAGTTATGCTGCTATAGGATCACCAGGTTAAGATACTAGTTATGCTGCTATAGGATCACCAGGTTAAGATACTAGTTATGCTGCTATAGGATCACCAGGTTAAGATACTAGTTATGCTGCTATAGGATCACCAGGTTAAGATACTAGTTATGCTGCTATAGGATCACCAGGTTAAGATACTAGTTATGCTGCTATAGGATCACCAGGTTAAGATACTAGTTATGCTGCTATAGGATCACCAGGTTAAGATACTAGTTATGCTGCTATAGGATCACCAGGTTAAGATACTAGTTATGCTGCTATAGGATCACCAGGTTAAGATACTAGTTATGCTGCTATAGGATCACCAGGTTAAGATACTAGTTATGCTGCTGTAGGATCACCAGGTTAAGATACTAGTTATGCTGCTATAGGATCACCAGGTTAAGATACTAGTTATGCTGCTATAGGATCACCAGGTTAAGATACTAGTTATGCTGCTATAGGATCACCAGGTTAAGATACTAGTTATGCTGCTATAGGCCGAGGCTGAGGGTCCAGAAACATGATCACCTGACAGGCCTCTGCCACCACACTGGTCATGGTTTCCTCTCCTCTCCTCTCCTCTCCTCTCCTCTCCTCTCCTCTCCTCTCCTCTCCTCTCCTGTCCTCTCCTTTCCTCTCCTTTCCTCCTCCTCATTAAGCAGACTAGTTATGCAGATTCCAGTGTAGTTTTTCTGCCCCCCCCCCTCGATTTATTTATTTACAGGTATCGCCGCTTTCGGAGCTGCATGACGACATCTGGCCCGCTGACCTGTTGTATAGTGTGTTTTTGTATCTTTGTGTGTGTTTGTGTGTTCTGTGCCTCTCCTCTCCTCTCGTCTCCCTCTTCTTCCTCTCCTCCTCTCTCTCCACCCATCTGTCCATCATCAGGAGGGTCCCCCTACATGAGCCTGGTCCTGCTCAAGGTTTCTTCCTGTTAAAGGGGAGTTTTTCCTTGCCACTGTTGCTTGTCTGGGGTTAGGTCCTGGGATCCTGGAAAGGCCTTGAAACTATTTTGATTGTAAAAGACGCTACATAAATAAAGATTGATTGATTGATTGATTGACTAAACGATCAGAAACGACGTTCGCCCCCCCGATGGCGAGCCCTCCGCCCAGAGCCAACGGCGGTCTCCGCGTGCCCCTCAGATCACCATGAAGAGGCGCCCGATCCTCTACATCGTCAACTTCCTGCTGCCCGTCCTCTTCTTCCTGTGCCTGGACCTGTCGTCCTTCCTGATCTCCGACAACGGCGGCGAGAAGCTCAGCTTCAAGGTCACCGTCCTGCTGGCCGTCACCGTGCTCCAGCTCATCCTCAACGAGATCCTGCCGTCCTCCACCAACAGGATCCCCCTCATAGGTCAGCTCGGGCCGGCTCGGCGCCCCCGGGGGGACCCCCCTTGACGCGCGTCCCCGCCCCTTCCTGTCTCCCCCCAGCCGTCTACTGCATCGGGAACTTCGGCCTGATGCTGCTGAGCCTCCTGGAGACCATCTTAGTGATGCACCTGCTGGAGAAGGACGAGTCCCCCCCGAGCGCCGACCGGGACCAGGCGGTGAGCGACGGGAACGAGGGCAGCAGCATCTTCCTGGGCTTCCAAGGAGGTGAGAGTGGGAACCTAACCCTAACCCTAACCTCATCCCTCCTCCTCTTCCTCTCATCCTCCTCTCCCTCCTCCTCTTCCTCATCCCTCCTCCTCTTCCTCTCCTCCTCCTCTTCCCTCTCCCTCCTCCCTCTTCCTCTCCCTCCTCCTCTTCCTCTCATCCTCCTCTCCCTCTCCCTCCTCTTCCTCATCCCTCTTCCTCCTCTCATCCTCCTCTCCCTCTCCCTCCTCTTCCTCATCCCTCCTCCTCTTCCTCTCCTCCTCCTCTTCCTCATCCCTCCTCCTCTTCCTCTCATCCTCCTCTTCCTCATCCCTCCTCCTCCTCCTCCTCCTCTTTCTCATCCCTCCTCCTCTTCCTCTCATCCTCCTCTTCCTCTCATCCTCCTCTCCCTCATCCCTCCTCCTCTTCCTCATCCCTTTCCTCATCCCTCCTCCTCTTCCTCTCCTCCTCCTCATCCCTCCTCCTCTTCCTCTCATCCTCCTCTTCCTCATCCCTCCTCCTCTTCCTCCTCTTTCTCATCCCTCCTCCTCTTCCTCTCCTCCTCCTCTTCCTCTCATCCCTCCTCCTCCTCCCTCTCCTCCTCCTCTTTCTCATCCCTCCTCCTCTTCCTCTCATCCTCCTCTTCCTCATCCCTCCTCCTCTTCCTCCTCTTTCTCATCCCTCCTCCTCTTCCTCCTCTTTCTCATCCCTCCTCCTCTTCCTCATCCCTCCCTCCTCTTCCTCTCCTCCTCCTCCTTCTCATCCCTCCTCCTCTTCCTCTCATCCTCCTCTTCCTCCTCCCTCCTCTTCCTCCTCCTCTTTCTCCTCCCTCCTCCTCTCCTCCCTCCTCTTCCTCCTCCTCTTCCTCATCCCTCCTCCTCTTCCTCTCATCCTCCTCTTCCTCATCCCTCCTCCTCTTCCTCTCATCCTCCTCTTCCTCATCCCTCCTCCTCTTCCTCCTCTTTCTCATCCCTCCTCTTCCTCTCATCCTCCTCTTTCTCATCCCTCCTCCTCTTCCTCCTCCCTTCCTCCCTCCTCCTCTTCCTCATCCCTCCTCCTCTTCCTCTCCTCCTCCTTACCCATCCTCCTCCTCTTCTTCTTCTCCCTCCTCCTCTTCGTCTCCTCCTCCCTCTCCCCATCCTCCTCCTCCTCTTTCTCTCACCCCCCCCTCTTCCAACTCCTCCTCCTCTTCATCCTCTTCCTACTCCTTTTTCTCCTCCCCCTCCATCTCTTGTTCCTCCTCCTCTTTGTATCTTACTCCCCCTCCTACACCCCCTTCCTTGTTTTCCTCCTCCCCTCCTTCTCCTCATCCTCTTCTTACCCCCCTCCTGCTCATCCTCCCCCTCCTCCCCCCCCCCCCACCCCCCGTCTTCCTCGTGCTACCACCCTGACAGGTAACGTCTCACCCTCCCTCCAGGTGTGACCAACTGGACTCAGTGTATGCCTGACATGTCTACGGGGGAGGCTCCGGCGGTCGTAGAGGTCAGAGGTCACCCGTCGCCCCTCGGCTTCCCGCCGGCCCTGACCCGTCTCTCCCGCAGGGCGGCGGCGGCAGCGGCCTGAGGGGGGATACGCCCGACCTGGTGCGCCTGTCGTCTGAGCTGAGGCAGCTGGAGAAGACTCTGTCCCAGCTGCTGGGCAGCAGCAGGCAGGCGGGGGGGCCCGGGGGCTACTGGTCCGCCAAGGTCAGGAAGGTCAACCGGGCCTTCTTCCTCTGCTACATCGCCACGGTGGTCGTCTTCCTCTCCGTCATCTTCTCCAAATGGTCTTCATAGAGCTGAGGCCACAGATTCCTCACAAGGAGCCCCGGGGGGCCGGTGTTGGATTAGACCAGGGGTGGGCAAACTACGGCCCGCGGGCCACATACGGCCCGTTAGGCTTTTCAATCCGGCCCGCCGAACTCGTCCAAATTATCGTAAAAACCTCGTTCACGTTCCCCTTTCCTGCACTGCCCACGTTTCCCCGATAGATGGCGCTACCGGTCACATGCACTTCTGGGTCACCTAATCACATAACTCATTATTTTCTCTTTAAACTTATAAATTTTATACATAAAATTAACATCTCAAAATACACTTTGCCGTCGCTCCAAACAACCGTATCATTAAATAAATAAAGGCAATGTCGTAATCGTCGTTCTCATTGTCATGGCGACCTGTAAATAACCCAATATAGCGTCCACTACAGAAAGACGGTCCTCAGTGCAAATCTGTTAATAAATCGGGTTGTACGTTTATTTGCGTGTTCTTACTGTGATATGAGGTTTGCACACACTTCATCAATGCTTTAGTAGATCCGGCCCAAACACTCCATCAAACACTCCCGGCCCCTCCATCACATTTTAGAACCCATTGTGGCCCGCCAGTCAAAAAGTTTGCCCCCCCCTCGGATCAGAGTGTTAGTGTAGACGTGCGTGTGCATGGTTGTGTAAGGCTGCAGCAGGTTAACGCACACGCGCGTGTTTGAGCATGATACGCGCGCACTCTTTGCATGCTGCTGGCCCCCGTCGGCCGCCGCGGGGGCCCTTTTCTCCTCCGGCGGTCCCGCTGTCGAATAAAGGACTTGTGGGCTCACCGGTGTCGCTTGTGGTTGTGTGTCGTCCCCCCCGCACTCACCAACGACAGCTCAGGCCTCTTAACTGAAGCTGAATATCTGTTGAGACACAGCAGAGTTGGTTTAAAAATACATTTTATCAGTGAAAAAATCTGAACTTTCTTCATGACGCTAAATCAAATATATAACATGTCATTATAAAAACCTTTTACCTAAAAAAATCAGAGGTCAGGGGTCACTGTATTACTATGTTTGTCAAATATTTGTCAATTTGTCGACTATATTTGTCAAAGGGTCAGACAGTCACCTTTGGGGCCAGACCCTCAAATAAAAATAATTACATAATAATACATTACATAACATTATTATTTGATGTTTATTGTTTTTTTTTCCATTTCATAGTTTCATAGATAGTTTGATGCTTGTTGTTGAGACTTTGAAAGAAAAAACAAATGTTAAGTAAGGGCGTCAGGAAAATCTATATTAACATTAAATGTTTAACGGTGCAGCGAGTCTGTCCTCATTTCAGAATGTCACCTTAACAGAGTCGTAAATGGTGGATTAATGATAGTTAAAAGTCTCAGTTGTTGCTGTGTTTCAGTTGCTTTAATAGTGTGGACCACGTGATATCTTCTCTTTGATCCTCACAATGTTGGAATCCAGTAGCGGGCCGGACCGGACGGTTCGGCGGGCTGCATCTGGCCCGCGGGCCACCAGTTGATGATCACTGCTATAAATCGTTATAAAACAATTTAAACTGGAAAAAAAAACAGCCAAAAAAATCCAGATAAAGGGTAAAATGGTTTTTATAATGACGCTGAATCACCGCTAGAATGTAATAAACTAATCCTTCAGTCAGTCGACACCTGAGCGACTTTTATTAATTGACAATGTGTTTTTGAAATGTACGTTTTAAATGAAGCACTGACGAGGCAGTGAAACCCCCAGAGGAGCAGCTGGGGGGGGCGAGACTGCAGCAGCGAGAGGATCATTTTACTGGATTATCAATCCCTGAAACGCAAACAGGCTGGTCATCTCCGCCGCAGCTATGACGCCTGCAGGGCTCCTTTTGCTGCTCCTCTTTGGAGGTAAGACTTTTGCTCATCCTCGGCGCCTTCCGCCGATTTAAACATTACATAAAACAGAAATACGCAGAGAAAACATAGAAAGCTCAGACCTGTTTGCGTGGGTTGAAGTCGTCAGATTCGTCGCTGTTTCCTAAAGGCAGATTTCAAATGGAGAGAAAGTTGAGACGCACAACAACAACAAAAAATAAAATCATGTTTACTTGAGATAAAGTTTAGATGCATGAGTCGTGAAAGCTCAGGTCGGTGGAGAAGCTGGGCGCACTGGTGCAAGTAATACTCGCGGTTCCAGCTGTGGAAGGTGGGAGGTCGTGCACGTACCAGGACGTCTTAAACCACCTGAACTTGACCAAAGGCAACGAGCTGTTCTACATGACCCGGCCCGTCAAAGACCACCAGCAGCCCACCGTGGTGTCTGTGGAGCTGAGGCTGTACGCCATCCTGGACGTGGTGAGCCCTGAAACCTTCAGGACGCCTTATTCATTGTTGGGGGGGGGCAGATGCTTGACTCAGACTTATGCGCATCTTTGCAGATAGAGATTGCTCAGACCTTTGTCCCTTACGTTTGGATCGTCACGGCAAGTCTGACCCAGGTTTCTCCTTCCAAATTGAATTGATCGTCCCGAACCGTCTCTGAAGCCCCGGTGTACTTGCAGCGCTGGCAGAACCAGTACATTCGGTGGAATCCAGAGGATTTTTGCGGCATCAAGAGTGTTTCGATTCCCACTGAGGTCTTGTGGAAACCAGATTTAACAATTGAAGAAACGTAAGTGTAAATCTTCCCCCCCCTTTTCCAGTCTGATAATAAAAAACACATAAAAACAAACCCAAAAACAAAACAATAAAAAATACATATGGGAGTGTGATGTGTGTAGTACCACCGTCAACCACCGGGGGGCAGTACAGGTACTACAGTATTGACTTTGTACACCTGGACGTACCTGTGGTTTATTTGTGCATCTTTGCGTCCCCACACAGGACAGAAAAGGACAAAGCCCCCCCAAGCCCCCACCTCCGGGTCCACAGCGACGGTCTGGTCAGGGTTCACAACGACCAGATGCTGGTGAGCACCTGCAGGATGCGGATCCACAAGTTCCCCTTCGACGTCCAGACGTGCAACCTCTCCTTCAAGTCCGTCGTCCATTCCGGTCAGTCCGCAACTCCTCGAGTCCTTCGCCGCTCAGACGTTAATATGCGACCCCCCCCCCCCCCCCGGTTGGTTCAATCCAGTGGCTGAGATTCGCCTGGTCCACTCGGCGGGCCCCTCGAGGCCCTCAGACATGACGATGAGGACCCAGTACGAGTGGCTGTTCGTCAGCATGACCGTCACCAACATGACCGTCGACGTGTACGACCTCCAGCAGGACGTGCTGATTTACACCGTGAGCCCCCCCCCCCCCCCCCGACTCTGCCCCGCACCCACAGCTGGAGCTTCACCTCCTCTCTCTTGTCAGATCACCATGAGGAGGCAGTCCCTCCTCCACGTCGTCAACTTCCTGCTGCCCATCCTGTTCCTCCTCAGCCTGGACGTCGCCTCCTTCTTCATCTCGGAGAGAGAGGGCGAGAAGCTCGGCTTCAAGGTCACCGTGCTGCTCGCCGTCACCGTGATGCAGCTCCTCCTCAACGAAATCCTGCCCGCGTCGTCGGACCAGATTCCGCTCATCGGTAACTCCCCCAGCAGCCTCCAGGCCGGTGGAGACGACTCATAAAACCTTCTCGTGCGCCCCCCTCCTCCCCCCTCCTCCCCACACCCCCCCTTCCTCCCCCCTCCTCCCCCTTCCTCCCCCTCCTCCCCAACAGTCATCTACTGCGTTGGGATCTTTGGTCTGATGATGCTGAGCCTCCTGGAGACCATTCTGGTGATGTACCTGATGGAGCGAGACAACGCGCCCCCCAAACAGGCAGGTAAGGATCGCCGCCCCCCTCGACCTTTCGGCCTCGGCCCTCGACCTTTTGGCCTCGGCCCTCGACACGTGCGCTTCCGCCTCAACAACCCGCCGATGCTTTGTGGCGATCAGGGGAAACCGCTGCGACCGCCCGCGACGCGTCACCCGATGAAACGCCGACCGATCCGACAAAGGTTTGGACATTTTTTTTTCTCTATTCTCGACGTAAACGCGAACAAAGACGAGTGTTTTTGAGCGAATGCAGCTACAATCAAAGAAGCCTGTTCGCTGAAACGGGCGTGAACGGCTTCAATGGCTCTGCAGGTCGTCAGCGGCCTGGTGGTGCGGGAGCCCCGTGACGGCGGACTTCGCTCCGAGGAGCTGAGCGCCGCTTTGACGACGCTGACCCGGAGCCTCAACGGCACCAACGAGGAGAAGCCGGCCTACTGGGCCAGGGCCACCAAGACCATCAACAAGCTGTTCTTCGCCTTCTACCTCGTGGCCGTTGTCGCCTTCTTAGTTTGGATTTTTTTCACCTGGACGGCGGACGAATAAGAACGCTCGTTTATCCTTTGGAGCATCGTAACAGACGAATGTTTTAGTCAGTGCTCTGCAAATAAACACATATTTTATGGTTTCACACTGATAATCAGATCACACATACATGCAGTTTTGTAATATTATGTCTAAGTCGATGGCATGGATAAAAATATTTATAAAAATATGCATGAAGGCTCAATAATCTGATACAATTCCAAGTTAGCTTTTATTTTGTGTGTAATATTGAATGTTGCAATTTTCGTTAAATTAAATGAATCCACACCCCTCTGTTCTTTTTCAAGTGTATATTTTTAGAGCATATGTGCAGTTACCCAAACGCTAATCCCCTCCAGAAGTGTCTCAGATTGGGATTATTCCCCGTTTAACTGGTTCTGGTGTCGTTCGCCTCCGGGGCCGCAGGGGGCGCTCGCCGCTGACGTCATCACGCCCGTCTTCAATCAGTGACGTGGATTTTCATTGAGGCTTCGTCGCTGCTCAAAAACTGGATAAAAACTGTTAACTTTTTATATTTATGACCCCGACCGCCTCTTCTGGAAGCCAGATTTCGCAACGGGTGAGTGAAACACGTCAAAGTCTCTTTTTTTCTTAATATTCTGCTGGTCAGAAGTGCCCACAGTAGCGTTGGAGGGGGGAGGTGTTTGTCAGAATTCACGTTTATTTCACACGTTTTCTCCCCCCAGACGTACAAAAATGAGCAAGACCGGAAAAGTGTTGAACCTGAAGGACAAAATCAGCGACAATGAGATGGACCTGAGCCTTTGCAACCTCAGCGAGGTTCCCGTCAGGGAGCTGGTGAGTTAGCACGCCGAGCTAACGCGCGGCTAAACAAACCCTAAAACGACCCCCCACCCCCCGTAAAGTTAACCCGAACCCTTTTAAACCACTTATCCCCACAGGCCCTGTTCACAAAAACGACCGTGCTGGACTTGTCTTGCAACAATATCACCGCCCTTCCCGTAAGTACCGAGAAATCCCACCGACCTTAAACGCACCACCTCACCTTTTACCCCTGACAACTTTTAGTTTAATTTAACATTGGACGGCGTTTCCCTGCTTCTCTTACTTCTTAAACAGTGTTTATTGGTAAATAATTAAAAAAAAGAGTGAAAATAAGAAATGTCTGAGCTCGGCTGTGTAGATTAACCCTTTGGTGTGAGGTTAATCTGAAGAAAACGCGTGGATTTGCCGGAATAACCCTGCTGAGCGTCCCGCATTCACAGGTGCAGATGGGGGGGGTGTTTAACCCGTCCAGTCGTTCACTCTTGCTTTTCTTCCGGTCCGCGCAGCCCGAGTTCTGCAACCTGACTCACCTGGTGAAGGTGGACCTGAGCAAGAACCAGCTCGCCTGCCTGCCCGATGACCTGGGGAACCTGACGGGCCTTCAGCACCTGGACCTCTACGACAACAAGCTGACCCTGCTGCCCGTCAGCTTCTCTCGGCTCAGGGTAGGTGTCGGGGAGGGGGCTGCGGGGGGGCGAGCGACCGTCGCCGTCGTCACCTCCCTGACTGAGCTGGGACTCGTTTTCAGAGCCTGAAGTGGCTGGACCTGAAGGACAACCCCCTGGAGCCCAACCTGGCGAAGGCAGCGGGAGACTGTCTGGATGAGAAGCAGTGCAAGCAGTGTGCATCCAGGGTGAGGACGGAGGGGGGAGGACAGAGGGGGAGGGGGAGGGAGGGGGGGGCGATCGTCTAAACCAGGGGTCTCCAAGGCCCCCCCAGGGGTCTCCAGGTCCCCCCCAGGGGTCCGTGAGGCTGCAGGTTCTGGTCCAACCCAGCAGCAGACTGGACTCACTTCATCAACTCACCTGAGTCTTCAACAGCTGACTGGTCAAACTGGGTGAGCTGGGCTGGTGGGACCAGAACCTGCAGCCTCACGGCCCTTTGGGGAAGGGACCTGGGAGACCCCTGCCTTCAAGGTGTGGAGACCCCTGCCTTAAAGGGGCGGAGACCCCTGCCTTAAAGGGGCGGGGCCGTTCTAATTGGCCTTTCCTCTCAGGTGCTCCAGCACATGAGGGGGCTCCAGGAGGAAGCCGACCGCGCCCGGGAGAAGCGCCTGCTGAGGGTCAAAGGTGGGTTTGCTAATTAAGATCGTCGGCGGAAAACTCGACGGATCAATACCGACAACACGTTTGGCCTCGGGCTTTAATAATTGATGACCTATCGATCGGTTCTGAAATAAGAATTGGTGTGAAGTGTAGTCGACGCGTCAGTGTCGGAGTGCTCCGAGCCTCACGGGCGATGGAGCGGGAATCGCGATTATTGATCCGACTCAGGCGGAGCACGTTAATTAACCCGTCGGAGGGTCGTTAACGGCGAATACGCGCCGGATATAAACGACTCCGGTTCGGGTTCATTCGAGCTTCCCCGCGTTCGTTATGACGTGCGATGTCGGTCTCAGAGCTGGAGAGGAAGAAGGAGGCGAAGCAGCGGGAGCGAGAGGCCAGAGAGAAGGAGGCGCGCAAGCGGGAGAAGGCGGAGGAGAAGGAGAAGAGGAGGAAAGAGTACAACGCTCAGATGGAGGCCCTGGCCGCCAAAGAACAACAGAAGAAGAAGAACGAGGAGAAGAAGAAGAGGAAGGCCCAGGCAGCAGGTGGGGATCCGCCTCCTCGTGATCGCACTTTTACGCGCAACGTTCCCTGCTGATCTCGTCTTTTGATGGATGTCGGGGTGTTAGAGGGGCTGGTTGCTACGGCAACGGTGTAGAAGCAGGCTGTGGGTGGTTCCCCTTCACACGTTTCGCCTGTAACGAATCTGAAGGCAGCGAGACGGCGTTCCGCTGAGTCAAAAGTCGTTCGACTTTTACTCGTCTGTCGACCCCAGCGAAGGCCGACCCCTGACCCCTGACCTCTGCCCCCCCCCCCCAGCAGGTCGAAAGGTCCCGGCGGAGTCGCCGCTGAAGCCCCGCCGCTCCTTCCTGCGCCTGGCGCTCAGGCTCCTCCTCCTGCTGCTGCTGGGGCTGGCCGGGGTCGCCGCCGTCTGCCGCCTCACCGACATGAAGAAGGAGGCGATGTGCGCCCCCATCAACGTCGCCGCGGACAACGGGCTGCAGTGGGCGCGCCAGCAGGCGGGCGCGCTGCGGCTGCTGGCGCGGGACCTCTCGGCGGCGGCGAGGGAGCTCCTCGAGTCCGGCCAGGCGTCTAAAAACTGACGCGGACCCGCTCCGGGGCGGTCCCAAGACCCTCCCGTCAGCCCCCGAGATCGTTTTTCTCGAAGACCGAGTCGGCGGAGGAGTCGTGCGGTCGCTGGACGGCGGGGGGGGGCAAGCTGAATCCTCTTAAATTCCTATGGAATTGTCGCCACGCTTTGCACTACAGCCCGTATCCCTTTCTTCTTCTACTCCCACCACATCTGGAACGCTGCGCTGCAGCCGCCGACGGACGTGCGAACGCCGTTCTCGCTCGTCCGCGGCCGTCGCCCGTCTCTGAAGCTCGTCATCGAACGCCGATGTTCAACAGGAACGCCCAAAGACTTACTGCAGCCGACCTCCTTTTATCAACGGCCACCAGGTTAAAATCGCCCGGTGTCGCATCAACATCGTGATTGTCGACCTCCAGGCGCAATCAATGTCTGCGCGTTTCTTTTTAATCGATTCTCAGACTGGTGTGTCGCACGTTCGTTTTTACTCTCGGACGTTTCTGCCTTAAATCCAGAATCTGTACAGCTTGTGATACCTCCTCAATTAAAAGGACTAAAGCGGACGTCCGTGTCTGTCTGGAGGACGGCGCTCGGGTTTCAGGCGCAGGCCGACGAGGAACCGGCCCGATCCTCCCATCGAGCGTCTGCAGGAACCAGCGCAGACCGACCTCGGTCTCTCTGGTCTCAGGTTTAGACGATCAACGACGCGCTGATGATGACGAACGCGTCTCTCTCCCCCCCCCCCACACACACACGGAAATCGATACGAGGCTCGTCTTCTGGCTTCGCGAATATCCGAGCTCTCTCGACCTCGACGCTCGAGCGCGGGTCTGCAGACTTTCAGTCGACACGATAACGAACGCCACGTCGTTGTGGTGCGACTCTGCGGGCGCTCTACCGCCCCCTGGTGGTCAAACGCGCCCTGTTACTACACATCACATCCTAAAACCCGATTAAAGTCCCGTCTCCTCCTGAATCCCCAACGCGACAAAGCCGAGTGATAAAATTCCCCGGCTGCAGCGTTAACTCGGCGCTATTTAAACGTATTTTAAACGGCGTTTCGGCCCTGAGCGGAGCCGCGGCGACAGAAACCTTCAGCGAGACGTCGGATGCTGCTGGACCATTTCCCGAAAAAGGCTGAAATTAAAGGGAGAAAATCGCTTGCCCTCCCCCGCGAGGGATTTTATTACCGCAAAAATCAGATACAGGATATGGGACTAAAAGGTTAGCAGTGATTTGCGGTCGTGTGGCGCAGTCTAAAACTTCAGGCTTTGATCAAATTAAAGCTCCGGCGCAGAGAAAACCATGAGTAATGCGGCGGGCTAATGCAGCAATTACGGGCAACGTGAGCCGAGTTTGTCTTTGCGTCGTCGTCTCTGATCCTCCGGAGACGGATCTAAGGATGCCGCGCGTCCGCGGCGGTGGTCCGCTGTCTTCGCCGGAGGGGTCGGTTCCGCTCCGCGCGTTCGGGTCGGTACCTGCGGGTCCGCTACGAGCTCGCCGCCTGCCTGCCGCTGCAGGCCGCTCTGTAGTCTCTCTCCTCCGTGAAGCCCGCGTCCTCCCGCAGCCTCGATGCAGCGGCCTCGTCCACCCTCAGCTCCAGCGTCGCCTCTCTGAACACCTGACACACCGACACCTGACACACACACACACACACACGGTGGGGGGGGGTAAGGGTCGGCGCCCCAACGCCCTCATCGAGGCGCGACGGCCGCACCTCCTGGAAGTGGAGTTTCCTGAACATGCCGATGCTGATCTCGTTGTTCAGGCCGATTTTCACTTGAAACTTTTTGACTCCGAGTTTGTTGATTCCTAAAAAAGGAAGCAGAGGCGACTAAATGGCTAATTGGCTTTTATTATCAACATTCTAAAGTAAAAAAGTACCAAAATCTCATGAAAGAGAATCTGCTTTATTATAATAATAATATTAATAATAGGCCAACTTGTCAATTAAGGCAACTGACAAATATAAAAAATATAAAAAATATTAAAGTGAAATTATTTAATTATTATAAAAGGGGCAAAGACAACAAATTAAGGTTTAAACATTTGGGTCAGAAACAAATGAAGCATAAAAAAGGTTCCAGAAATTAAGAATAGATATAAATTAAGTATCTGTACTTGATGCTAAAAAATAAACCAGCAGAGCATTTATGCAGTTAATAACAATAATAATAATGATAATAATAATAATGATGATAATAATGATAATGATGATAATAATAATGATGATGATAATAATAATGATGATAATAATAATGATGATAATGATAATAATAATGATGATAATAATAATAGATGATGATGATAATAATAATAATGATAATAATGATGATGATAATAATGATGATAATAATGATGATGATAATAATAATGATGATAATAATAATAATAATGATAATAATAATGATGATGATAATAATGATAATAATAATGATGATGATATAATAATAATGATGATAATAATAATGATGATAATAATAATGATAATAATAATGATGATGATAATAATAATGATGATAATAATAATGATGATGATAATAATAATGATAATAATGATGATGATGATGATGATGATGATAATAATAATGATGATGATAATAATAATGATGATAATAATAATAATGATGATGATAATAATGATGATGATAATAATGATGATGATGATAATGTTGATGATAGTAATGATAATGATGATAATAATAATAATAATAGTAGTTGTAGTTACCGTACAACATCATCATGCGTGCCACTTCTTTCCCGATGCCTCGTCCTCTGTATTTGGGCTCTGTGAGGTTAAATAAACTTTATAAGCGTCGATTCCTTCAGATGCGGGATTAAAAGAGCCCTGATGAGCGTTGCCGCGGAGACAGAGGTTACCCGCGATCATGACCTCCAACTCAGCCAAGGTCGGGTCCGTGGGGTCAGTGAGGAAGACGTTCACGTCTCCCAGCATGCAGTCTTCCTCGGCGGCGCCGTCGACCCACCGCTGCCTGTCCAGGACGATGAAGGTGCACTCTGGTGGGATTGAGACCAGAGGTTCAGCCGGGGCGCCGCCGCCGCCGCCACCGGGCACGAGGGCCGGTGCTCACTGTCGCCGTCCTCCCTCCAGCTCTTCTGCATGTCGTACTCCTGCTCCAGCGTCAGCGGCTCCGAGGCGGTCAGCTGCTGCAGCTCAGGACTCTTCATCCACTCGTGATACCTGGAAAAACCGAGAAAGGGGGTTAAGATTTTAAAATGAACTCATAGCATCATCGTTACTATTATTATCGACTTTATGATGATTATTGTTGTTATTGTCATTATGATGGTGATTATTGTTATTATTATTATCCACATGAATGCTCTGCTTGTTTATTCTTTTAGAAGCAAGTTCAGAATCTTGATTTATATCTATTCTTTATTTCTGGAACCTCTTTTATGCCGCATTTGTTTCTGATGTTTAATCCCGTTTTTAGTTTGCTGCCTTTGCCCCTTTGTAATGCATCATACCGAACATTCTTCACATTCCTCAGGTGTCTTAAAAAGCACGTTAATACGTCCTTTGCTTGTTTTAAAGGCGAATAATAACAATAATAATCAGACTGGACCTAAAAGTCGTGTTTTACCTCGGAACGTGGTTTCTGTTGTAGGGAACCAGGACGACCTTTTGCCCCTCCAGCAACGTGTTCTCGTTTATCTTCATCTTCAGGTTTTCACTCGCCAATGAAGGTTTTTCGTAGTAAATAAAAACATAAATAACTTCACACGTGGCCTCGGCAGGTTAAACCGACTTCCTGCTTCTTCTCGCCTTTTCTGATCGCTGCGGATCAGGCAGGCGGGGGGGCGCGAGTCGCCCCCTGCCGGGCGCTTACGGTACATGTTTACATTCATCTTACGAGTTCTCGAACAAAACACGCATCTAAGATCAAAACAAGGACACAAGTTGAGGCGAAATGTTTAAAAGTAAATTATTTTTTAAACTCTGTAAGTGTTTTGGGGCCCCCGGACCAACGGTCCCGGTGTTAAAGGGTGTTGAAAACACACGCAGGAGACGGACGTCTTCGCCAGGCCTTGTAATTGTGAACGCGTCGTTCCTCCACGTGCACGCACGCGCGCACGCACGCGGCCCCCTCGTCCCCTCACGAGGCGCCCCCGAGCCCGTGCCAGCGCTCGACGGCGTCCAGCGGAGCGGCGACCATGTCCATCCAGTGCTGCAGCTGGGGGCCCCTGGCGTACATGAAGGGGCCCAGCACCAGCACGCCCAGCGCGGCCCCCCGAGGGCCCCGCGGACCCCCGGGGGCCCCCGAGGCGCTCGCCCGGTGCAGCTCGATCCTCAGGCAGGCCTCGTGCAGCTGCTGCGGCCGCAGCTTGAAGCTGGCCCTCAGGCCGGGGGAGGGGTCGCGCTCGGCCCTCGCCACGCCGCCGCGCTTGACCTTCACCACCTGGGCGTGGACCTGCAAGCTCACCTGGACACACACACCTACACACACACACACACACACACACACAAAGACATACACCCCCCCCCCCACACACACACACACACCCTCACACACACACCCCAAACAGACAAACCCCCCCCACACACACAGACACATACACCCTCACACACACCCCCCACACACACACACACACCCTCACACACACACCCCAAACAGACAAACCCCCACCACACACACACACACATACACCCTCACACACCCCCCCACACACACACACACACCCCACACACACACCCCAAACAGACAAACCCCCCCCACACACACAGACACACCCACCACACACACACATACACCCTCACACACCCCCCCACAAACACACACACACCCCACACACACCCCCCACACACACACACACCCCAAACAGACAAACCCCCCACACACACACACACACCCCCACACAAAAAAACCCACCACACACACACCCTCACACACACCTCCCCCACACACACCCCCCCACACACACCCCCCACACACACACAGACACACACCCTCCCACCACACATACACACCCTCACACCCCCCGCACACACACACACACACACACACCCACCCACACACACCCACACACACACACACACCCACACACACCCCCCCACACACACACACACCCCAAACAGACAAACCCCCCCACACACACACACACACCCCCACACACAAAAAAACCCACCACACACACCCTCACACACACCTCCCCACACACACCCCCCACACACCCCCCCACACACACAGACACACACCTCCCACCACACATACACACCCTCACACCC
>CAJVRN010000231.1:2710000-2730000 GCA_911728415.1 Lagocephalus sceleratus | reverse complement strand
ATCTGGGTCTGGTTCAAGGGCGGATGTTGACGCTATGATGACTCTTGTTCAACGCTCTCTTAATCTGCGTGATTAATCTGCACTGTCTCATCCATCAAATAATCTGGATGCTGTAATCCCATTAGGCTAATCTGGAAATTCCTCTTGATGTGCGTGCGTGTTCTGGCGGGGGGGGTGGTTGGCATCGTGGTTGGTACCAGCATACAGCTGTGGATTATTTGGGTCTCTCTCTCTCTCTCTCCCGCAGGGCGGCCCCGTTGCCATGGCGAGGCGCCCGGCGTCGGAGAGCTTCCAGCCGCCCCCCCACTTCGGCGCC
Organism: Lagocephalus sceleratus; assembly: GCA_911728415.1. Classification (NCBI taxonomy): domain Eukaryota; kingdom Metazoa; phylum Chordata; class Actinopteri; order Tetraodontiformes; family Tetraodontidae; genus Lagocephalus; species Lagocephalus sceleratus. The sequence goes on along the minus strand of CAJVRN010000231.1, from coordinate 2,729,684 downwards.
GGCGAGGCGGGCCCCCCCGCGGAGGACGAGGAGGACGGCGCCCCCATCTTCTCCCTCTCCAGGAGCTCCGTGGACGTGGTGACGGCCGCGGGGCCCCCCCACAAGAGGGAGGCGGACCTGAGGCGCAGCTCCAGCACCAACGCGCAGCCCGAGGGGCCCCCGGGGGCCCTCAGGCAGAGGCCCCCCCACCCGTGGCAGCACCTGGCCAACAGCCGCCACGCGCCGCCGCGCCCGGACGCGAACGGCCCCCCCGGCCTCAGCGAGCGCTGGATGGCCAACACGCAGCGCTGGAGCCAAGCCAGCAGCGGCACGCACAGCCGCAGCAGCACCCCCGACACGGTGGTGGGGGGGGGGCAGCCCCCGGGCCCCCCCCAGGACGCCCCCCCCTCGGACGCGCGCCTGTCTCCCTCGCCCCCCGCGACGCCGACTCTACCCCCCGAGGCTCTCCTACCATCGTCCCCGGGCCTCCAGAACGACCCCCCTCGCCCTCGCCCGCCCACCTCTCCCCCCCGGAGGCCTCCCCGGCCCCCCCCCAGGGGTCCGCCGCCCCCCACGGCCCCCTCCAGCTCGCCGCCGCGGACGACGAAAGCTTCCTGGAGACCAACTCGGAGTCCTTCGCCTTCCCGTCCCCGCTCCTGTCTCCCGCCGGCTCGGCGGGGGGGCGACCCCGGACGCCGACCCCCTGACGCCGACCCCCCTGACGCCGACCCCCCCGACGCCGACCCCCCCCCCGCCGAGCCTCGCGACCCCGAAACGTCGTTATCGGAGAGCGACCAGCCGGGGGAGGCGAGCCTCCCGGCCCCCGATTCCCCGGGACCCCAGAGGGAACGCCGGACCCGGGACGGCTTCCCGGAGCCCCCCCGGGGGCCGGGACCAGGTCGGGGGTCGGGCCCGATGGTCTGGTCCCTGAGCGCCCCCCAGCTGGGGGGGGGGGGCGGCGGCTGCGGGTGCAGGTGCGGCGCCGGCCGCGCCCCGGAGCCGCGCAGGGACGGCGGCACCATGACGTCCCGGCCGGACCTGGCGGACGCGGGGGTCCAGACGGAGACCCCCCCCGGCTCCCCCTGGAACGCTGCCAGCTCCATCCCGGAATCTCACTCCCTCCTGGGGTCCCCCCCCGGGTCCAGGCTCAACCTCAAGTCCTCGGTGGGGTCCAACTCCAACCTGGTGTCCCCGTCCTCCAGCATGTTCCCCATCAGCAGCGAGGAGGAGGAGGGGGGGGAGGAGGGGGAGGAGGAGGGGGGGGAGGAGGAGGGGGAGGAGGAGGGGGAGGAGGACACGCCCCCCAGCCCGGACCAGAGGAGGTCGTGTCTGAAGACCCAGGGGGAGGAGAGGGGGGAGGAGGTGAGGAGGAGCAGCATGAAGCAGGTGCAGTGGGACGAGGACGGGATGACGTGGGACATCCACGGGGCGTCCCCGGACCCCGAGGACCTGAACACCGCCATCCGGAGGCACCTGGACGTCCTGGGCGCCACCCCCCCGGTCAAGCGCGCCTCCATGAAGAAGAAGAAGGCGCCGAAGCCGCCCGCCCCCCCGGACCCGAGGGAGGAAGCACAGGACGGGGGCGGGGCTAAGGAGGAGGAGGGCGGGGTTGTGAAAGAAGCAGGCGGGGTTAAGGAGGAGGTGGGCGGGGTTATGAAAGAAGCAGGCGAGGTTAAGAAGGAGGAGGGCGGGGTTAAGAAGGAGGAGGGCGGGGCCAAGAAGGAGGAGGGCGGGGCCAAGAAGGAGGAGGGCGGGGCCAAGAAGGAGGAGGGCGGGGCCAAGAAGGAGGAGGGCGGGGCCAAGAAGGAGGAGGCGCCCGAAGCCGAGCGCAGGTCGAACAGGGGGGGTCGGACGCCAGGCCGGAGGAGAGGGAGGGGGGCAGCAGCCCCCCCAAGTCGCCCTCGCAGGGCAGCACGCAGAACCTGCGGAGGAGCGTGATCCGGTCCCTGAGGAGGCCCGGCTGGTGCGGGGGCTCCAGGAAGCTCGACGACTGACCCCTGCCCCCCCCCCCAACCGCCACGCCTGCCCCCCCCCGTAGATGTGAAGCTGCTCTGTAATGTCCTCTGGGATTAAAACCTACTTCCAAACCTGTGTTTTCATGTTTGTTTTGAAGGTCTCGTTCCAAACAAACACGCCGTGACCCCCCCCCACCTCTGCCCCCCCCCTCGGCGCTGTGACCTCGCCGACCCGCCCCCGGCGAGGCTCGCCCCCATTCAGGCCGCCCGTTCAGATGAGCGGGCACATTCTGGTCATTCAGCGCGGGCATAAAGCTCCGCTCACTAGTGGCTTCCACCGCTGCTCCGTTGTGCTCCCACACCTCAAGACCCCCCCCAAAAGGGTTTTGGGAAGGGGGGGGCACCGCCAGCCCCGCCTCCAGAAGAACCGCCTCGGCCCCAGATTAAGACGCCTCGGCCTGGATTAGACCCCGATCTCATCTACGGCCTAACCCGGGTGGGTGAGGTGACCGAGGGGGGGGCCAGGTGACCGAGGGGGGGGTCACGTGACCCCGTTTGTTTGCGCTGGGGGGGGGGGTCTTTGTCCCATATATGAGCACACATATGTTCTATATGTGAAAATGCTGATGGGACGGCCCAAAATCCCCCTTTTTTTGAGGGCAGCGGCGAAGCTGGCAGCCGCAGGAGAACAATCCAGCGCCCCGCTTTGTTGCGCCGCCGCGCCTTTGTGAGCGCGTGTGCGCACCTGTGCATGCACGTCTGCGCGCGCCGCTATAAATAGCGCGGGCCGCGCGGGGGGCCGGCGAATCCGCGCAAGACGATGGCCGCGCCCGGACCCCCGCTGCTCGTCTCTCTGCCGCTGCTGCTGCTCCTGAGCGAGGCGGCGGCGTACACGCTCACGCCCGGGCGACCTCAGCACAAGCTGCTGCACCTGGGTGAGGCGCCGCGCGTAGGGGGGCGTCGAGGGGGTCGAGGGGGGCGGGGCGAGGGGCTCACGCTGCGTTTGTGGTCCCAGATTGGCCGTCGGACTGCGGGACCGCTCACTTCAAGCCCAACATGGCGGAGAGGATCGTGTCGGGGAACGAGGCCAGGCCGCACTCCTGGCCCTGGCAGGTGTCCCTGCAGGTAAACCCTCGCCCGGCCGACCCGGAGCGGGTTCAGGTGTGTGTGTGTGTGTGTGTGTGTGGGGGGGGGTCGGGGGGTCGCGGAGAGGCGAGGTGTTAAACGACGCGAAGGGGGCCCGGGAACAGCGTCGGAGGCGTCCGGTGGGATTTGGTGCCCTCTGGCGGCGAGAGGAGAAACCAGTTCATCCTTCTGGTTCCCATGGTGACGGACGCGCGCGAGGGGGGACGCCAGGGGTCACCGACCCAGTCCTACTAGGCCCATAATCCAGCCGGGTTTTCTGTCCCACCAAGGTAGGCGGCAGGGATCCAGATGACTTTAGTTGGTAGGAAGGAAGACCCGGCTGGATTCTGGTGGCGTAGGACTGGGTTGAAGAACGCTTCAGCGAAACCTGCGGTCGAACTGAGAAATGTAGAAAATCGTTGATTCAGACAGCTGAGGGAATGTTTTCCCGTTACGTAACTGTATTTTCTTTTCCAATGAGGAACCCCGATTGTCATCAGCTATTCTCAAGTTTATCAGGAAACGTTCCTTTTAGATCAGGACGGAAAAAGAACCCGGTCCTACAAGACCCAGCCGGGTTTTCCTTCCTACCACCTACTTTTACCTGGATCCCTGTGAACAGAAGCAAAACCCGGCTGGGCCTTGTAGGACCGGGTTCTTTTTCCGTCCTGATATACGCTATAAAAACACATTGATGCGTTTTATATCTGATTTACGAGCAGATTCTTACAAACGGCACCTTTCCTGAGCTACAGACAGTCAGTTTAGGATGATTATTAACAGGTAAATCAATTTGATCAATACTGATTATGGTTGATTAAACTGCAGCTATAATACACACACAAGGAAACTGAACGTCTTTAACTTAAAACTGTAATTAAGTTCTTTTATGTTAAAGACAGGTCAAGTGTAATTAGGTTCTTAATGACTAGAGCTGGGGAGTTGGTAGACGTGTCCAGTTGTGTCCCGCAGGTCCGGCCCAGGGGGAGCAAACACTTCATCCACGTCTGTGGCGGGACGCTGATCCACAAGAACTGGGTCCTCACCGCCGCCCACTGCTTCCAAAAGTAAGAGACTCGCCAGGTAACCGAAGGCGGGCCGCTCAAAGGCCTGACCGATCCCGTGCTCTGGGTCAGGGGCAAAGCGGAGGACGCCGGGAGCTGGAGGATCGTCCTGGGGAAGCACCAGCTCAAGCGCTCCGAGACCGTGGAGCGGATCTTCCCGGTGAAGAGGATCTACCGCCACGAGAGCTTCCGCTACCCCGCCCACAGCGAGCTGGACTACGACATCGCCCTGGTGAAGGCCGCCACCGACATCAACCCCTCCAACTTCATCCGCTACGCCTGCCTGCCGCGCAAGCAGACCAGCCTGAGCCCGGGGCACTACTGCTGGGTCACCGGCTGGGGCGTCACCCGCGGTGAGGCGGGGGGAGGTGGGGGAGGGGTCGGGGGTGGGGGGGAGGTGGCGGCGGGGTCGGGGGAGCTGACCTCCTGTCTTGCGCTCCAGGGGGGAAGGAGAACGTGTCGCTGGCGGAGGCCCTGAACCAGGCGCGCCTGCCCATCATCGACTTCAAGACGTGCCGGCAGAAGAAGTTCTGGGGCGACCGCGTGCGCGACACCATGATCTGCGCCGGCTTCAGGGACAAGGAGGACCCGCCCGCCGCCTGCCAGGTGAGGAGGGGCGCCGGGAACGCCCGCCCGCCCGCCACCGCCGCGTACTAACGCCCCCCCCCCCCCCCCACTGCCGTCCCAGGGCGACTCGGGCGGCCCCCTGCTGTGCCAGCTGGGGCGGGACCGCTGGGAGGTGCACGGCGTGGTCAGCTTCGGGCCCATCGGCTGCACGGTGGAGAACAAGCCCAGCGTCTTCACGCGCACCGCCGCCTACATCCCCTGGATCGAGGCCACGCGGATCAGAGACTTCTTCCTGCACTGACGCGCGGCCCGTCGCCGCGGAGACGCTCGCGCGGACGCTCCCGATCTTGTGCAATAAAAAAACGTTCCTGATCAAGACTCACTCGAATTTACCTTTTTTTTTTTTATTATTTCCATTTTACAGTCGGGTTTACGCTGGAACATAAACGTTATTTTTTTTTTTTACAGCGACTTCGTTCACGCAGTAAAACAGATACAATAAATACAAGTTGCGGTAAGGCTTTGATCTGGCTGCGGCGCGGATGGAAATCTCTTTGATTTTTAATCTTACGGGAGTTTTTGAGCCCGTTTTTTTTTTTTTTCCTTTTTTTTTTTGTTTCGTTGATTTGATTTTTTTTTTTTCTTTTCCACTGAACAAATATATGGAAGAAACGACAAGCACGTAAAGTCCCGTGGGAGGTCCCTCGTGACTAAAAACCTCAGAGGATCGAGACCCGCTGGGGGGGCTGGGGGGGTTCGGTTTAGATTTTCTTTTGCGTCTTTTAACGTCTCAAAAGAAAAGCGGGGATGGATGGACCATCAGAGCGGCGACCAGCGTTTCCCTCTCTGACGGGGGGGGTCAAAATGAGGCGTCCTTCGCAGGCGTTCGGCCCCGAAGGTCGAGCGAATGCGTGCGTGGAGGTCAGTACGGCCTGGAGGACGACGGCGACGACGGGCCGGTCAGGCGGTCCCAGTTGTTGTAGAGGGCGTAGGCGGCGGACAGGGCCAACCCGGCCAGGCCTCCCCGAGCGACGGCCTTCAAACCACCTGAGGGACGGGGACGAGAGGGGCGTTCTTGGATCGCGCGGATCGAGGAGCGGCGGGGGAGCCGGCGGCGCCGGGACTTACCGGCCGACTTGAAGACCATCCCGGTGAGAGTCCCGGCCGCCACCGTGTTGATGTCGTCCTCGGCGCCCCTGGCCTTCTCGATGGCGACGCCGAAGGCGCTGTAGAGCAGGGCTGGGACGGACAGAACAGAGACGGGATGAGCCTCGCCGGGGGGGACGAGCGGCGGTCGCTCGGAGGGCTTCCACGCCCTCCTCAACGTCCGCTTCGGGGGGGGGGGGTCTTACCTACAGAGCCCAGAGAGTTGGCCCAGGAAGCGCCTTGTCTCGTCACCATGTTGATAATCCTGGGGACGGAGGCCAGATTAAAAACGCATTTCGATAACCCGGAGGTCAGAGGTCGTCCCGGTAAACTCCGCACTCACTGCACGTTGCGAGGTTTGGACCACGCCATGTCCCTGGTCTCCTTCAGGCCCATCCTGAGGCCGTTGAGGGCCCCGAGCGTCGCCCCTGTAAGAGAAGCAGTCAGACCTCGCCGTTAATCCGGGAGAACGTCGCGTTAATCTGTAAAAGTGACGACGGGGGGGCGATGGGGGGGACGATGGGGCGACGGGGGGCGATGGGGGGGACGATGGGGCGACGGGGGGCGATGGGGGGACGACGGGGCGATGGGGGGACGACGGGGCGATGGGGGGCGACGGGACGATGGGGGGGCGAAGGGGGGACGACGGGGGGACGATGGGGGCGATGGGGGGGCGATGGGGGACGATGGGGCGACGGGGCGATGGGGGGACGACGGGGCGATGGGGGACGACGGGGCGATGGGGGACGACGGGGCGATGGGGGACGACGGGGCGATGGGGGGACGATGGGGGGACGACAGGGGGGCGATGGGGGACGGGGGGGCGACGATGGGGCGATGGGGGGACGGGGGGGCGATGGGGGGACGATGGGGGGACGACGGGGCGATGGGGACGATGGGGGGACAATGGGGCGACGATGGGGGGGACGATGGGGGGGCGACGGGGCGATGGGGGGACGATGGGGGGACGGGGGCCCACCGGTCATGCAGGAGCCTCCGATGGTGAAGAAGGCCAGCTCGAAGCGTCCTCTGGTTTTGTTCACGCCCGTGGGGAGGATGAACTCATCCGTGTCCTAAACACAACCACAAACAACAACAAAAAAAACCCGCGTAAACGAACAAACAACCTCAGGTTCACCCGAAACTCTGGTTTCACGTGACGAACCTGGACCAGGTAACGAGGGTCGACGTTAAGGTAGGGGGACAGGGAGCTCATCCCGGTGACTGAAACAACACGACAGCTCCTCAGAAGTTTGAAGCAGACGCAGTATTTTGAGGTATTGAGATATTGATGTTGACGTATTTTGAGGTGAACGTCAAAATAAAGCGTTTGAGCCTGCTTTAGCCTGCTAGCGGCTACGGCTAAGCGGGGCTACTTACGGGGAACGTTGGAGAGCTCCGAGGCGGAATACTCGGGCGGGCCGCCCCCGAAGAGGCCCCTGAGGCCGCCCTTGAGGCCGGCGGGGCCCTGGCCGTTGTCGTCCATGCGGCAGGTAAGGGCTCACCTGGCGGAGCGGCTAGCGCCTCCGCGGGCTAGCGGGGCTCGAGCGAGAGGTCGACCGCCGGGAACCGTCCGGGCCCGAACCGGACCCCCGCTGGGAGGATGTTTTTGGGGCCGTTCGGGGCCGAAAAAGAGCAAAATCTGACCTGGAAACACGCTGACCTCCAGCAGCACGCTCTGCCGTAAAGCAGTTGCCGGCGTGCGGCTGTTACGTCACCCCCCCCTCTCCCTCCCCAACCGCAAACATCGATAAAACTTCGCCGCAACCCGAACAAACGGCGACGCCGGCGGCTTAAACTCGACAAAGCCGACGGCCTCGACCCGCCCGGGCGCGCTGACACGACGGCCAAGCGGTCCCGGCGGCGGTTTTTTGGGCGGGTTTCGGGGTCTTTGCGACACCCGCGCTGATCTGGGGTCAGTTTGCGGGCTTCGAGGAGACGCGGCGGGGACCGAACGGGGCGGTTCGAAACTGACCGGAGAACGGTTGACGCAAACCGTACTCATAACGACGATACCTATCGGTTTGATTTGCTTTTACAGCGGGATTACTCAATTTTAATCCCACAAATCACGCGTTATTTTTTATTGTTTTTATAGTTCCCTCCACACAAGGGCCTTCTTTACACATCAGTGTTGTTTAATAATGATATAAACGCACATCGTGTGCGTGAGTTAAGTGTTAAATCGCCCCGCTGCGCTTCCCCTCGCCGACCACAGGGGGGCGCCACAGAGCGGGCCCGCTGACCTGCATCGCTTAGACGAGGCCTGATTCGAATGATTGATTTGGATCAATTTGTTCCCAGTCACGGCGCTGACAAAAAGAATTTCCATGACCTTTTTTTGCAAAAACAAAACAAAAAAAAAAAAAACCCAACCAACAAACCCTCTGTTGTGACACCTTCGAGATGTGTGTGTTTCGCGGCTCTGGGGGGGCTCCGCGGCGTACTCACCCGGGATGCGGCGCAAAGCCCACATTTATGCACGCCTGGCCCCATCCATCAGCTGCCGGTCAAAGGCAGAGAGGCGCTGAAGGAATTCAGTGTGTTGGATTTCCCGAATAACGGAGCATCTTATTTGGATTCTGCCATTGTGTGTGTGTATTCAGACGAGGCCAAGTGGAGCGATGAAGTTTGCCATTGTCGCCCAGTGTGGGTGTTTTCAGACCCTCTGGCATGATCTGTGAGTTAGTGTTCTCTCTGTTACTGCCCAGTGTGCCCACTGTCTCTCCCACAATGCCCCATTCAGCACTGGGCCTCTCTCCCTCCCTCTCTCTCTCTCTCTCAGTCTTACACACACACACACACACACACACAGAGGCTGCGCTGCCACCCATTTTGTGCCTCTGGCTAATCATCCTCGTCCTCCTCCCCGTCATCATCATCACCGCCACCATCATCTTCGTCGCCGCCACCATCATCACCACCACCATCATCTTCATCGCTGGGCTGCAGTCCAGATTTTGAGTAGTAGAACAAAATAGCCGTGATGTCATCTCTGTTATCTTTTTTCATCCACTCTTGTTTTCATCCTCTCCTTCACTTCCTCTCTCTCTCTCTCTCTCTCTCTCTCTCTCTCTCTCTCTCTCTCCGAGCTAACAAACACAAAAGACAGAGGGGCCACGACAGGACCCTAGTGTATGCCGGTCGTCAAGGAGACGGGGAGACAGTGTTGGGTCTTTAAACTGCCTCAGAGGGGTGTGAGAAGTTAGGCGGAGTTGGCCTTATTTACATGGGAAGAGGAAGAGCGAGCGAGGGGCGAGCGAGGCGTTTGAAATACAACTTTGGAGCTTTCAGGACTTCGGAGTTATTCAGCCCAAATCTCGCCGTCGTCAAATATTTACCGAGCTGAGGGGATCTGGAGCTGCTCAATATGTGGAGGGTTCAGCTGCACGGCAATGTAAATCAACCCAGCTCGCTCTCTCTCTCTCTCTTTCCCACACACACACACACACACGGGGAGCCGGCCCTTTGACTGGGAGCCCCGGGCCCCCGCTCAGGCCGCATCAGGGGCCGCTGCGGAATACGTTAAGAGATCTGCGCTCCCGAGCAGACGGGGAGAACAAGAAAACTTGACTCAAAACAGGAAACACTCAGACAAGAGCACACACCCATCTCAGCACAAACGCACACACACACCCAGACACACACTCACACAGACACACACTCACACACACCCAGATACACGCACACACAGATACACACTCACACACCCAGATACACACACACACCCAGATACACACACACACGCAGACACACACTCACACAGACACACACTCACACACACCCAGATACACGCACACACACAGATGTACACTCACACACCCAGATACACACACCCAGACACACACTCACACAGACACACACTCACACACACCCAGATACAGCACACACACAGATGTACACTCACACACCCAGATACACACACCCAGACACACACTCACACAGACACACACTCACACACACCCAGATACACGCACACACACAGATGTACACTCACACACCCAGATACACACACACCCAGATACACACACACAGACACACGCAGTTACACACTCACACAGACACACACTCACACACACCCAGATATACACACACACACACAGATACACACTCACACACCCAGATACACACACACACCCAGATACACACTCACACACACCCAGACACACACTCACTTTCTCCCCTCTTCTATCATGCACACTTTTTCCTGTGCAGAGGATTTTCTGCAGCCCCCTCCTCTCTCTCTCCCCCTCTCTCCCCCTCTCTCCCCCCCTCCCTCTATATCAGGGTGGGTGTGGGGAATGTGACCACAGGACAGGCTCAACTCCAAGCCGAAGTTCAATATCACCCCCCAAAACTCCCACAATGAGAGCAGGAAGGGCAGAGAGAGGACGAATGAGCCACCCACCGCTGCATTCACCGCAGAAAAGCCCTCTCTCCCTCTCCCTTTGTGTGTGTGAGAGAGAGAGAGAGAGAGAGAGAGAGAGAGGCCTGAATGCCTGCACAGGTTTTACTTTATATATATATGTATATATATATATATATATATATACCTCACGTGGTAAACCAACCCTGCGTGTTTTGACTGTTAATCAGCCCCGCCGAGGGGAAACAAAGGCCTTAATTACATCAGAGGGGGTCGAGCGGGACACTCGGGCCGCGTCCACGCCGGACGAGGGGGGATCCTGCCTCTGATTCGCTTTGCAGATGTTTGAGGGCGAGATTGCGCAATCAATTTCTCTTTCAATCCGCGGCCATTCCCAACCTAACCCCCCCCTTTGTTAAACATGTGCATGCCTCTCAGAAACCATGGTGAGCTGGGTGTGCTTTCTTCTCTTATTACACACGTCCATGTGTGTGTGTGAGAGCGCGCGCGTGTGTGTGTGTGTGTGAGAAGCCTCTACTTAAACAGGGGAGAAAAATAAGCCCCTCTGTCCCGGTGGGTTCTCCCTCCAACGCCTCCATTCCAGATTTCTGTCCGGTGATTAGTATGCAGAAAGGCAGCTGATTTGCATCATTAAGAGCTACAGAGAAAAAGCAACAAAGTTGGTTAGTTTTACAACTATGAGTTTAATAGTGTACAAAGAGTTATTCCTGCGTTAAACTCCAACATCGTCTTCTTCCAGACACACTTTATAAGGAACACAGGTACAATTAAAGTGGTTAATGATCACGGAGGCGGTAACAGTTAGTATCCTACACTTGACACCGGAGGCTGGATTAAAGTTCTACGCTGTTAATCTTCACAGGTTCACAGAAGGCACCAGAGGAGAGCGGCCCTCGGGCCGGAGGAAGAGGAGGAGGAGGAGGAGGAAGAGCCGCGCTCGCAGCCCCGGCAATAAGGCATCGTGTTCTCGTCTGAGGAGGTGCTTTAATGTTCACGTACAAAATAGGATATAAAAATACATTATAAACCTGTTAGAGGTGTTACGGCCCCACGGCCTTTTAATGAAGGCATTAGCTGGTGCTTCTGTGTGTGTGTGTGTGTGTGTGTGTGTGTGTGCGTGCGTGTGTGTGTGTGTGTGCGCGCACAGTCGTCTAAAACAAAAACAGTCAAATTACCCAACAGCTGAAAACGAGACACTTTTCAAATGTAACACTGTTCGCGCGCACGCGGGAAGAAAAAAACACTTTAAAATAGTTTTCCAGGTTAAAAACAGCAAAAACAACAACGTAACAACCGCGTTACCCCCCCCCAGCTGGTTACAGGCGTTGGATTTGGGTCGTGACAGAGTCCCGTTGGTCTGAATAAATAAAGGGTCAAAAGGAGGAGGCTTCGTGGCAAGATCCCGGAGCGGCCTTCCCGGCGTTCCGGGCCTTCCCAGGCCCAGGGAGGCGAGGGGAGGGGGGTGGTGGTGGGGTGTGTGTGTGTGTGTGTGTGTGTGTGTGTGGGGGGGCTGTTCTTTACGGCTGTGACGCCCCGGCGCCGTAGCTGCAGGTCGCTGTTACATTTCGGGGGAGCGTGCGAACTCTTTAACACCAATTACAACCGCGTCTCCACCGAACACCCCCCACCCCCCCCCAACAACCACCACCTCCGTCGCCACGGTTACCAGCCGCCCCGTTATCGTCAGGTGATTATTGCGTCCGATGGTTCTGATCCGATTGGCTGGTTCGGGGAGCCCACTCCCGGTAAAAAACATTCCTAAGGTCTTTGAAGGCACGCTCGGAGGGTTTAGGTTAGACTCGCTGGTGGGCGGGGTCCCGAGGTCGGTCGCCGTCGTCCGGTCGGCGGGGAGGGGGGGGGGCCGCCGCGACGTTCCCAAAGAGCCGGTTCCTGTTGGCTGAGCCGAGAGAGTGGCGGGGTGGGGGGGGGGGGAGGAGGAGGAGGAAGGGGGGGCGGGGCTTGGGCCAATGAGCGCAGCGGCGGGCAGAGATGGGTGGGTCATCAGCGGGCGGAAAGGTCAGAAGGTCAGGGGGGGTCATGGGTTAGTTGCCGTGGCAGCTAGAGTTAGAGAGACACAGACGGACAGACGAGGAAAGGAAACAAAAAAGGGGACATAAAAGGGGACATAAAAGGAGACATAAAAAGAAAAAAGATAGAAGAGTGATTAGTGTCAGCTAGTGGCGTCAGGATGACAACAAGGCAGATCTACGGCGGCGGCGGCGCAGCGCGAGGGGAGCGCGGCCCTCCCGTCCCGGGCGGCACCCCCCCCACCCCACCCTCCCCCCCCACCCCTGTCCTGAGGCTGCTGCTATAGTGATGGTGGACAGACGGGGGGGTGGGGGGGGGGTGCGCGACGGCGCGGGGAGCGACCTTTACCGCCGCAGCGGATGCTTTCCCTTAGCGACCGGCGGCGCCCCCCCCCGTGATTAACGCCGATCAGGGACGGGGTGGCGGTGTGGGGGTGGGGGGGCGATGGGGGTGTGTGGGGGGGGTTAGAAGGCGGGGGTTTCAGAGAGGACACAGACTAACTACAAGAACTTGGAGGTTTCCTTCAGGCGTGTTTTCAATAATCATCTTTATTGCCTTTTAGTGTACGTTCGTCCATCGTGTACAACAGGAGCCTCCGCCCGGAAACACACATCGTAGCTACCTACTCCATTTCTATTGCATAAAACATCTGGTGAGCTCAGAAGGTCACCTCATCTTAAATAGACAGAAGAACACCGCCCTCGCCGCCGCCACCGCCGCGGCGGCCGAAACAGTAGTAGCTACACACCTTGAATAAAAGTTTACATGGAGACACTTCATCTATAAAAAGCATATTGTAAAAACGAAAAATAAAAAATTTACAAACTAAAAAAAAAAAAAAAAAAAAAACGCAAAGTAAAAACTACAAGTATTTCCAAGCGATCTTGTTCCATAAGCTTCATATAAGCACTTAAATCCTTTAAATCCCTATATACAAATTTATTTTGCAGCTAAATACATGGTAACAGCACCACTCTGGCTAGGAAATATATGAAAGATGTAAACAGCCCCAATGATCAAGTCCAGTGGGCGACTGATAAGACCACAATCAACAGTATTTCATACAAAAGAGCTCGTAACACAGACCTCAGTAGTCTTCACACGCTGTTTTAGTAGTAAAGACCAAAGGTCACGCTGGGGTGAATGACCTTCACGAACAGACGATCACTGTTACTTTAGGTGTCATGTATCATCACTGGGCAATACACAGGATTTAATTAATAATAATAATAAAAAACAACATGTGTGGAGACTATTGGAATGGCTATAAATACGACTTCCCACAGTTATTCGAGGATCAGAGTAGTAGAGGAGAGATAAGTGACGACGAGGACAGGGGGGGAAAAAAAAAAAAAAAAAAAAGGTTTCTGGGAGGACTCGCGATCCCGGATCACAAGGGGCCGAGTCACATGAACGGAGCGATCCATTCTCCCGGAGAGGGCCGCGGCCTCCGCACACACACCCCCACACACACCCCTTCCCCCCCTCAACGTGGTTCCTCCCGACCTGCTCGCTCGGTTCGCTTTCGCCGCAACGAATACTGTTTCACATTTTACGCCTCCTCTCCCGCCGGCACGCCGTTCCTCTCTCTTAACGCAGACGCGTGTAAACTGAATTGGTCCATTGTGTTTTTTTTTTTTCCGTTTTGCTTTTTTTTTTTTGTGTCAAACACACAGGCACACACACACGCGCGCGCACACACACACACATAAAGTGGCTGGTGAGCTAACTAACCTCTGTCTGGGGTCACTACCCTTTGGTAAGGATGGATTCTCTTGTCGTGGCGTCGTACCTTAGTGGTCATGGCACCTGCTAACAGCCATTGACATTGCCAAAACAGAACACAGGTTACTCATCAGAGACATCAAACATTTCGCCCACGCCGCCAACATCAGTGAAAACCGGGAGTCCGGGGGGAACGCCGGAGGGGCGCCGTCCACCCCGCCAGATTAGGGTTAAGCCTCGCTGGAAGATTCATGGTCAGCTCTAAGCAAAGTCACTCTAAGCTTTACGTACGTTAGGGTCACAAACGGTGGCGCTAGAAAAAACCTACGGCCGATTTTTTTTTTTTTTTTTTTTTTTAAAACGTGTTAAGATTACAAGCAGAAGCCGAACTATTAAAAAAAAAAAAAAAAAAAAAAAAAAAAAAGTTAAAACAGCCGTCACACCACAACGCTAGTCTGCTAAAACGGGGGAGTGAAGAAGGGGGGAGGGGGAGGGGGAGGGGGAGGACGCCGTCGGGCCTCGAGTACGAGCGGGCGCCGGGCGCTCGCTCTACGGGACAAGTACGAGGTGGGGGGGGGGGTAAGGGGGTGAGGGAGAGGGGGGAGGGGGGGGGGGGTCTCTGCAAGCCAGTCCGTGTGTACTAGGGAGGGTTGCTATCACTTAGCCTTTGGTTGGGAACGCCATACCTGCGAACACACAGGAAGAGGGGACTGTCAGGGCGCGGTGAGCCTCAGCCGGCGGCCGCGGCTGGCGTGGATGTATTACAAGAGCTGCATTTGGCTGCCAACGCTCGCGGGGGTTGGGGGGGGAGGGGAGGGGAGGGGGGGCCGAAGATCGGCCGGGTGAATCGGTAAAGGGGGGCGTGGTTAGGGCGGGGTCGTTGGGGTCAAATATCCAGTTCTCATAATACATCCAGTGACTCTGTACGAAAGTGGCGAGCGGCGGGATTTAAATACCTAAAACTCCGGTCGAGTCGATGGGGTATTCCAATATGGAGGGCGTGAGTGTGTAGGGGTACTCGTATGGCGTGTAGATGATCCCGGACTCGGGGCCCTGCTGCACCAGCGCCGGGTGCGGGTTGGCCCCCGGGACCAGGGCCGAGCTCTGGATCTGGCGGATCAGGGGCATGATGGTCGGCGTGGTGACGGGCGCCGGGTTGCGCAGGGTCGGCGGCAGGACGGGCGTCGGGCCTGTGATGATCCGGGGCGCCTGGGGGGTCGCGAGAGGGAAGGCGCCGGCGGCTGCGCGACACGGGGGGGCCAAAAAAGAAAACAGGCCACAATGTAAGCGTGCGCACGCCCACGTGTGAGCGCGCACGTACAATAGACAGGGAAGGAGCGCGAGGACAAAAAGGCCGTTTCAGGGGGAGACAGAGGCTTTGTTCAGACGTACAGTGGAGTCCTGTACCACCCCCCCCCCTTCCCACCGCCCCCCCCACACACACACACACATCTACATGATGATGTCATCCTTACGCGTCTTGACATTGGCGTCCCTGTAGGTCCCGTTGAGGATGGCGAGCTCCATCAGCTGCACCTTCTTCAGGTTGTCCTCCCCCTCGGCCTGCAACCGGACACAACCACAGGGTCAGCGGGGCGAGGGGGGGGGGGCGAGGGGCACGGCGGACGACATCAAGCTGTCGAGACGCGGAGCGCGGCCAGGCCGCGTCGGGTGTCGGCAGCTCCGGTTACGGGTGCTGAAAGGCTGCGCTGATTTACGGCCCGGGCGGAAGGTCGCTCGCGGCGACTCGGGCTCGCCTCGGACCGTCGGCGGCGGCGGCGACGGAGGTCCACCCCCCCCCACCGCCACGGTCTTTTCAGCGGCGCTCCATTGTGGCGGATAATGCGGGCGCGGAGGGCTGAAAGAGGCCGTGTGATTCCGCAACACGTGCGAGTCCAGGGGAGAGGATAGGTGGGCCGCAGAATGCGAGAAATGTCGAGAAGCGCAACGAAAACGTCCTCTCGGGAGGGGAAGACGGGCGAGACAAAACGTCCTCAGTGAGATAAGTGAATACTGTAGCCAGTAGTCGGGATAAAGTGAGTTGTGACCGACTGAAAGGAGTGATGGAGTGGGGAGAACAAGTGAACAGACTCTCCATTCATTCCCTCAGCCTTTCAAACAACCCGGGGTAACCATGGAAACCCCTTTATGCATGTTCCCTAATTACCCTAACCCCTTACACATACTCTCTCATACACAGAGAGTCACACACAGAAACACAAAAAGACACAAACACACACTTTTTGGACGGACAATCCCCTTCCCCCTTCCATGCATACCAACACAGAGCACCTTCATCCACTCACACAGCTCCTCCGTCGGCCCCCCGTCCGCAGCGCTTAGCGGGGCCCCCGGGGGCCCTCCGGACTGATACTCACAGCAGGCACCAGCAGTTTCTTGACCTCGTTGATGGCCCGCTGGAGCTTGATCTTGGCCCGGTTGTGCGTGTCCTCCACCGTGATCAGGACGTGGAGGTCCTCGCTGAGGTGCTCCCAGTTGGGCTTCCCCCGGTTCATCTCCTCCTGGAAGACAAAAACAGGCCTTTTTGAAATGCACGGCACAGGCCCGGCTCTGCTGCAGCCCCGGTGGGGGGGGGGGGGGGGGGGGGCCGGGGCTTCGCTTTTCTTCTCCTTTGGCTCCGAGTTTCAATCGGACCTTGAAGAACACACGGATGTAGAGCTCCAGGTCATGTTCCGCAGCTCTGGAACTCTTTCAGACGCTGTTGTCGGGCGGTTACACAAGTCGGATGTTGCACTTCGCCGAAGCCCCTCCGACGCTTTCTGTTCCGCGCATTTGCTTCAGTCGCACGATCCCCCCCCCCCCCGCGCGCTTCCCTTTTCGCTCCTCGTCCCCGGCGAATGCGTCGGGGGGGGCCCTTCATTGATATTCAGCCGAGGGCCCGGTGAGGAGAAAAGCGTTACGGGGGCGAGGGACTGCGAACTCGTCGCCTCGCGGAGGGGCGCTGGCGATCCCGGCGGGTCTCCGGGAAACCGGTTAGCGCCCTCTCTCTCTCTCCCGGGATATTCAGAGCGGAGATCGGTGCTCGGACACCCGGGGGGGGGGGGCGAACGCGCGATTAACGCGCCTCCGTTAGAAGATCAACGCTGAGACAGAAGTCGGGGGGAGAGAGATAGATAGATAGATAGAGATAGAGATAGAGAGAGAGAGAGAGAGAGAGAGAGAGAGAGAGAGAGAGAGAGAGGGGCCCGGGAAAACAAACGAGGTCCGCGTCTATCCGCAACAGCGAGGCTGCTTTTCCAGATGTGTCGCATTAGCGAGGGCCGGGCCCCCCTCCCTGGCGTCCACGCCCATCCCACGCTGGGATCGGCCAGCTGTGGGGAGGCCCGGACGTCAGCTGGGCTTTTTTTCTTCTTCTTCTCCCCCCCCGCCCCCCCCTCCGTCCTCGTGCTCCTCTGTCAACACGACTGTGTGTCACTTTCTGGTGATTCAGAACGCCGACTTCTCCTTTTCGCCCGCCTCGTGCCGCTGCCTGGAACGAGCACGAAACCCCGGCGCTTCCTGTCTCCGGCCTAAACCCGGCGTCGCCCCCCCCTCCCTCCCCCGATCTCGCCTCGACGGCTCTACACCTTCAGCGGCCGACGAGACGTCACGTTTAAACGCCCCCCCCGAGGAAGATCCTCCCGTGAGCGCGGTCGGGCGGACGTTCCCTTCTCTCTGTTGTGCGCTCGGACACTCTATCCTCTGTCGATGTTTGCTCAAGTGAGACGTCTCGTTTTTGAAAAACAGCAAAAGTCAACATCTTTTTCTCCTCTCCCCCCGTTGCCTCCCACTGCGTCTCTGTTTTCCTTCCTCCCCGTCTCTGTGTGTGTCTGCGTGTCCCTCTCCCTCTCTCTTTCCTAGGGACGTGCGGGGTAGGGAATGTTCTGGAGAGAGAGGGTGGGTTGGAATGCTGGACTTGCTCCACCTGCCGTTTGGAAAGCTGGAGCCGGGTCCGTCCAACAGCACACACCAGGGGAGAGGAAGAGGGAACAGATGGACTTAACACCAGGATAGGAGAAAAGAGCCCCCCCCCCCACCTCTAAAACTGAGCCCTCGTACAGACAGATTCATATTCTGGAGGAGTCTGTGTCTATTTGCAGTGAACCTAATTACCAGAATCCTTCACAGCCAGCAGGCTTTAACTGGCATTTGTGTCTGACGCTGTAATTTACGGCTCCTAACATCGCTCCAGTCGAGGGGGGGGGCGGGGGGGGTCGCCCAGAGGCCTGTAAGACCGTGTTAAACTAATGGTCCCTAACAGCTGTAGGCGCAACGGTGACTTAGCGGAGCTGGACGCAGGGACACCAACGCGATCGGGCTTCCCTCGCCGGGGCAAACGAGCTTCCCCCGCTCAGATCTGAAGCTCGGCCGGGACCCGGAGAGGGAGAGAGAGGGAAGCCCCCCCTGGAGAGACAGGGGCCCCGGAGAGAGAGGGGCCCCCGCTCAAACGTTACAAGATCTGCTGCAGCACCAAATGATGATTTTTGTTCATGTAAAGAGGCTCCACTGAATGCATGTATAACAGAGAGAGAGAGAGAGAGAGAGAGAGAGAGAGAGAGAGAGACTATTAAAGTGCATTGAGGTGCGTACCTTCTTCTTGTCCCTCATGGAGCCTTTTCCCCGGACCATGATCTTACAGCCGGTCTCTGACTCCAGCTGTTTGGCGGTCAGTCCACGTGGGCCCAGGATCCGGCCTACGAAGTTGAACTGCACACACACACACACACACACACACAACAGGCGCACAAAGACGCATCAAAGGAATGCACAGGCAGAGGCGAGGTGGCCCGCTTTGATCCGGGGTGACTCGCGCCTGGAGCCGCATGTGTTGCATCACTGGGATGTGTGTGTGTGTGTGTGTCGGTGGTGTGTTTGTTACCGGCGGGGACAGAAATAGCTGATTATACAGGCGCACACTGGTGTGACAGGACAGCGGCGTTCTCTTAACCTTATCTGTCACGACGGCTGAGTGATCAACAAGACAGCTGCCCCCCGCGCGCGTACGCGCTCGCGTGTGTGTGTGCGCGCGCGTGTGTGTGTGTGTTTGTGTGTGTGTGTGTGTGCCCCTCTGACGCCACCCCTCGCTCGCTTCGCCCGTTCAGGTGAATTTCGCTCTTTAACGGTCGCCCTCCCTTCCAGAGGAGGAACCGCTCTCTAAATTTAAACCGTCTTCCAAACGAGGTCCTGCGCGCGCTCGTGTGTGTGTGTGTGTGTGTGTGTGTCAGTCTTCTGTCATGTGAGCGAGGACAGCTTGTCATTGTACTCGGTGATTGGCAAACTGCTGCTTGAAGAAAATCATATGAGCGTCTCAGCCTGGGCCTGAGCGAGGGGCCATCTTCGCCCTCCCGATTTATGTCGTAATCCACCTTTTTTAATGAACGCTCTAATTACTCGGGGCCCCGGTGGGGGGGGGGGGGGGGGCTCCTGGGCGCGTTCTACCTTTCTAAGGTGGGTTTATTTGGCGTCAGCGTGGTAAAAGGTGAGCCCGCTCCCCCGAAGAGGATAGAGATAGAGTGACAACAGCCAAAGTAAACAGAAACCCCTCTGAAAGGTCAAAGGTCACTCACGTCGGGGTACTCTTTGACGGGGACGTACAGCTTCTCCTGCAGCTGGACCACGGGGCCCACGGCTTCGGGGAGCTCCTCCAGGTCCCGCCCGTTGAACATGCCGCCGTTGACCGAGTCGTTGTACATGTCCTTGCGTACTCT
>CAJVRN010000231.1:2685000-2705000 GCA_911728415.1 Lagocephalus sceleratus | reverse complement strand
CATTCCAGCAGCTTTATATCATTGGGAGTTCTCCTGCGGGGCAGCTCTGAGGGGAGCGCGCCCTCTTGTGGACGTTTGGTGGAACTGACGCCATTCGCGGATCAGGCCGGTCTGTGCGGTCGTTTTAGACATTTACGGCCTTCAGATTACATTTAGGAAGTAACATTTTGAAAATATAATCACTAAACTGCAATGTTTAATGCCTCTACTACACAGATTCGACATCTGGTGACGTTTAAACTTCAAAACAAGGTTTATGATCGGGCCCCGCCATCCATACGTGACTAATTACGGCCAATTCTGATCGTTTATCTCTCTAAAATATCCACAATGGATCATTTTACTGTTATTTGACTGGAGATGTAGACTTTGTTATTGCTTCTGTCCGACTGTTTTAAACGCGCCTGTCACCCTGCAGCGTGTTTACTTTAAGTCCGAGTGAACTTAAAGATTCATAGTAGTGCAAAACTGAACCCATAAAACAGTTAAGATCATAAAACAAAGATCCAGGAGCTGCAAATTAAATCAGTGACGTAGATGAAGTCACCTCTGTTGCTTAAATGGCCTCATACATTTATTTACCAGTTTGTCGGCTCACAGAGATCCTTGGATCCATTTGTCTGCGCACACACACACGCGCACACACACACACACACACACTGGTAGAGATTCATTAAGATGAGTGAGCTTCTCTAAAAATACCTTTTAAATACAGTAATTGTAGATTACCTACAAAGGTTAAACCAGAAGCCTGCGTGCCATATTGTAGTATACATATATTTACATATGTGTACACATGTTCACACACACACACACACACACACACACACACACACACACACACACACACACACACACACATTCTCCCGTTGATCTGTTTGTTCCTGTGAGTCCCGCAGGTTCATCTGCTCACCTGAACCAGGGGCTGATGCTAATCTCAATCTGATTAGGCTTCTTATCTGCTCAGCGCCGGTTATGTGCTTTGGTCTAACAAAAATATCACGTACACTTGGCCTGTTTACCGATTCCCGCCGACTCTTCACCTCCCTCCTTCCCTCCATCTGCCAGCGAGAGCGCCGACGTCCTCCCGGGAACGCTGCCCTTCACGGATTTGCGGACTAACGGCCGGCGCTGGTAAGATGTTCAAAGACGACGGACTGTGGGGGAAATCCCGGGAAAACCAGAAAATGTACAGCCACACACGCACACACACGCACACACGCGCACACGCACACGAGTGTGTGGTACATGTGAAGAGTCATCCCGTGTCCATGTGAAAGCTGTAACGCTATAATTGGCCTCATCCTATTGACTTAATCAGGAACCCTGCGGCTGGAAGCCCGCTTCTTGATCTCAGGTTCTCTGGACTCAAGGTCGAGTCAACACAACGGCCTAGTTTCACATCTCTAAAGTCCTTTATTCGCTTGTACAATCACCTCTCCCTCTACGCAGACGCACGCCAAAACAGACCGTGTGGAAAAAAGAGAGACTTTACATTTTTAGCTTAATTACATCCTTTAAAAAAGTTGGGTCTCCTCCGCTACGCTGTGTATGTACAGTACAAGGTACAATTAAAGATAATGGGGGGCAACATCACAGGGGGTCAGGGGTCAGGGGCCGAAATTTAGCTGCCAATTTCAGTCGCCCTCCGCCGGGGATGGCGTCGGCGCCGCCTCTCTCCGGGACCGCGGTCGCTGTGCTCGCCCTCGCGCGTGACATGGGGGCGATTCGTTTGTTCCCGCCGCAGCGGGGGGTGGGGCGGGGGGGGCGACCGAGTACGAGCGGGCGCGGGGCCGAGCGCCGCTCGATGCTCGTCGGACTGCCCGACGAGGGGAGTCGCGTAGGTTCGCTCGGATCGGTGGAGCCTTGAGTCGGCGGGTCTTCACGTTTGGGCCTGAAGAGGATCTTTTTGAGAAAACCAGAACAAAACTCATCCTACTTTTATCTTCTATATGTATGAGAACACCGTTTATATTCACTTATAAACTTTATAAAGCGAGGGGTCGATTCGGAGGGTGTCCACAGCCAGTGTGTGTGTGTGTGTGTGTGTGTGTGTGTGTGTGTGTGAATGACAACAGTGTTAGGTGATAAACGTTGGCAGACACGTGACCTCACATGTCCCCTTCCTCCTCCTCCTCCTCCTCCTCCTCCTCCTCTTCCTCCTCCTCCTCTTCCTCCTCCTCTCCCCAGGTGGGAGCAGCATCAGTTTTTGTCGGGGGGGGGGGGCGAGGGCGGGGGCTCGGCCAGCTCAGCTCACCGTGGCCACCGCCGCCTCCTCCCCCTCCTCCACCTTGGCGCCTTTGCCCATGGCCTTCATCTTGGCCATGATGTCGGTGAACGTCTCCTTGACCGTCTTCTCCAGGATCCAGCCCTCGCTCTCGCTCTCGGGGTCGTCGGGGTTCGCCAGCGTGGACAGGGAGCTGTTCACGTACTGCAGGCCCACCGTCACGCCGAACTGAAGCGGACATCGAGAAAACCGGGAATGACACTTTTGGTCTCTGACGTTCACTTTTTCAAAGGAAATCACGTCACAATTTCAACAATTTCCATGAATTTAGCTGAACATCGTCAGATTTAATCACCCTCAAGACGGGAAAATCAGGATGTTTGTTCTAAAAATCTGAATTAAGGGATTAAAGATAAAATCCTGACCAGAAAAACGGGAATGCGGAGCCTTAAAGGCCGACACAAAGCTGTTTAGAACGAGAGCTCCAGGAAAAAGGGCGTGCGTTTGTCAGATTAACCCGTTATTCTGAACTGTGTCGGCGAGAGAGAGAGAGAGAGAGAGAGAGAGAGAGAGAGAGAGAGAGAGAGAGAGAGACGCTTGCATAATTATTTGACCTGGAGATCCCAGGGTGGCGCCCAAATCCAGGAGGAAGCTGGCGTTACCTGTGTCTGGGTTACCGTGGTGATCAGGCCCAAAGGGTAACCAACAACAACAACAACAACAACAACATCTGTTCTCTGGTTGGAGGTGGGGGGGGTCGGAGGAGCTGACCTCCAGCATGGTGACCAGCAGGACCAGGACCCCGATGGTGGTCATCAGGCCGCCGTAGTAGGAGAGCAGGGCCTCACGGCAGCCGCGCCGCCACACGTTCAGCTCCTCGGTGTAGTGGTCGTAGCTGTAGTGGGCCGAGTTGTTGGTCATCTGGGACTGGATGCAGGGCCTGGGCGAGCCGGGGTTGCAGCAGCTGAACGGGACGCCGTCCATCAGGTACTGGCCGTCCACGTTGCTCCCGATGCGGCTGAAAGCAGAGCGTCGGGTCAGCTGGGCCAAGGTCAAAGGTCAAGGTCGAAAGGTCGGGAGCCTCACGCACACACGTATCGCCCAGCTGCATCACCGGTCCAGGTGGGGAGTTAACCAGGGCAGCGAATGTTACCTATTGTTGTATTTTCACTTGTTATTAACCGGCCGAATTAAAAAAACAACTTTTGCGAAAGCGAGTCTTCGCCGATAATTGGTGACAAACAGGCGCCCACTTCGAGGCCCTGACCCAGATCTGCGCTCGCAGCGGTGATTGATGGTTGTAGGTCGATGGAAAGTCACTTCTGATTGGATCAGCGGGATCCCAGAAGATCAGAAATGGATCAGCGGTCTCCACAAACAATGACACCTCAGCGATCTCAACACGATGTCCCAGATTAGAGATTACGGTTGCGTCAGCGCGCCCCGGCGGGGGTTGGGGGGGGGGCACAAGAACCTCGGTGGATATCGGATCACTGCGTTGAAGTCGTGTTGTTTTTTTAATCGCATCTACAAACTCTTTTGTTGAACGGCGCTGTCCCCAAAATGTTGCCAAGTTCTCTGCTGATTGGAGTGGACGTTGATTCCATTGACAGCTTAATCCTCCAGATTAGAGCTAATTACCTGTCAACGCTCCAAACCCTCCTCTTCATAACTCTCCTCACAATCAAAAACAACAAAAAAAACAAAAACACGAAATCTAGACGCGACTTTACGTGAAGAAACTAAAGAAGAAGCTGAGTGGGACCGAGGGGGGAACGATCTCCCGAGCGCCTTTATTCGTGCGAAACCACCAAAGTCGTCCATTTCCGTCTCTACCTGTGAATCTAGCCCACCTCAGATACGCGAACGCGGCCTCTGAGGCTGAAAGTGAACAAAGAGAACGGTTGACCCGCCACCAAATCTACTTATGCTGAACGTTGCAGCACCTCCATCCGACAAATCCTCCGGAGACCCGAGGCGGTCCGTCTGAATCGGACTGTTTCACCGATGGTCGCGCTCGACGGCGGGACCGAACTAACCTAGAGACCTGTGTTTTTTTTGCCACTTACTCTTTGACCTCCTTTGAGCTGAAGTCCAGGTAGCGGTTGCTCACCCACTGGATCTCGAACCAATCTCTGAAGTTGTCGTTTCCGCAGCAGCGGAACTCCATCTGCATCAGGTCCAGCGTCCTCTTCATGTAGCAGCGGCCCGGCGTGTCCGACTCCTTGTAGTACTTCATGCCGTTCCTCAGCCCCTCGGCCAGGGTGAACTGCAGCGGGATCCTCATCACGAAGCACAGCAGCGCCGTGACGAAGAGCAGGCTGTTGAACACCACGCATAACACCAGGAAGTTCTTCAGTATGGGCTTCCACTTCACGAACTTGGTGGGGTCCAGAGAGTCGTAGCAGATTTTGCCCCCGAAGACGTTCATGCCGCAGGCGAGGAGGCCCATGAGTATGAGCAGGTTGGGCAGGAAGTGGCTCTCGTTGTTGTCCATAAGTTCCGAGCGCTTCCGCAGCTCGATCTTAAAGAACAGGCCCATGCTGAAGACCAGCACCCCGGCCAGCACAGCGAACCAGTACATGAACCAGACCGACTGGGCCAGTTTCACCCGCTTCTTCAGGTCGAACTTGACCAGCATCAGGGCCATGGCGAACCCTCAACGCGCCGTTGCCTGCGAAGGAGAGAAGCGGCGGATCCGAAAGCGTCCGAAGAGCCCTGCGGTTCTCGACAAACGCCCCTGGTTGCGGCGGCAGCTCCGGGCGGGACAGGAGACTCAGCTCAGCCTGTAATCCATCCCACAGCCGACGATCAGACACGGAGAACCCTGGGGAGCGGAAGCAGCACCGGAGCTTTACTTCTCCGACGCCGCGGCCTCTTCCATTGCGACAGAAACATCAAATTCAAAAAGACTTTTTACCTTCTTTTGCTTGTCTTTCTATCCCAACTCACAGGTAAGGCTAATTGTAGTGTCCCGTTGTCCTGTAAAGGTGGAGGATTGCCGAGGATACTCATGATTAAACTCCAAGTTACAGTGCGTCATGTTAAGCCCCTGTAAGCAGCCTGATCCAATTTACAGAAATCCTTCCTCACAAGATGGGCCTGATCATAAGCTGCTCCCAGGGGTCATAATTGGTTTGAGTATTCACGTGGTCATCGCCTCCAAGATCAACGCTGCAGGAGCCACAGAGGCTGTCAAAGAACACGAGAGCGATGCTAAAAATGCAAAGGGCGAGCGAGAGCGAGGGGGTCTACGAGTTCAGGACACGCCGCCACCCCCCCACCACCACCGCCACTGAAAACCGGCGAATTATTCGGAAACCAGGAGACGATGGACAGGAACAGCCTCAGAGCTGGAGTGTGCGTTCAGATTTAATGATCATGAAGCTGCCAATCTTGGCGATTAGAAATAAACGGTGTGAGACAAACACGAGCCAAAGACTCAAGAGTAACTTTACGATGCTTTGTTACGCACCGACGGACTGCTGTTCCCCTCCTCTACTATCACAAGCACGATTCGTTTCAATTATCCCTGGGCTCCTCATTTACTTCGTTTCACCTTCCCATCATACAGATTACAGATATTTTGTGCGCACGTTAAACACTTAAAATATAAAACAGATAAAACAGAAGGCATGGGCGTTCATAATTTATTTCTCAATTTCTCTAACAACTTTAAAATAAACATTACTTACATTTTTACTTTCTGCTGATTAAAGGAAAAATCTATTTTTTGAATATTGTTAAAAGGGTCGACTTTGCAAAGTGACATTCAATTTAGATATCTCAAGATATATATGTGTATATAAGGCAGTAAATGTTAAATTACCTTTTTAAGATAGTGATTTAAATTTTCAAGTCACAAACGAAGGTTATTTTAATACTTTATCGTTCTGTCAATTACACTGGTAATTGCATTACACGTGTAATGAAGTCAAAAACGGGCTTTCTGGGGCAAATCCGTGCTTAATTCACAGGCCCGGGATGTGGTGAAGTCGGGGTTTAGATCAAAAATCCGGATATTTAACACAGTCGTGAGGCTGGAGACGCTTCTAGGTTCGTCTCCAGACCTCTACAGGTGACAAACGCGCGGTTCTGGTGTCACAAGTGTCGCACAAACTCCTCAAACTACAGAAGAACCGGCTCCCTTTGCACGGACGTCTGACGTCACCGCCCCTTCATCATCATCATCATCATCATCATCATCACAATCACCGCCGTCTTCTTCTGTGGTCCCGGTTCTTCTTTCGGTTTCACACCGGAGGGGAGGTTGAGGGTGAGCAGACACCAGCAGCGCCCCCCGCAGGCCTGGACGACCCATTACACGCGACACATAAGGACACATAAATAGACAACACACAGAAAGCGCGCGTTCTAACTCGCTTTTAAATCAACATTAATGTTAAATAAACATTAAGGGCGCGCAGCGGCGTCCTTTTGGGCCCCAAAAGCGGCGGCCGAAATGAGATATGTGCACCAACGGACGCCCCCAGTGACCCGGGGGGTAGGCTTATTGTTATTACCGCCGTTATAACCGCCGGGAGCGGAGGGGCTCGGGGCGGGCGGCGGGGACACCTGGGCCGGTCAAAGGTGTGTCGGGACCCGGCCGAGGCCCGCCCTCTACCGTCGGTAACCGGACACTCCCGCGAGCAAATAAAATGAAGGGTTTTAAAGAAAAAAGCGTTTTAACGGCGGGGGAAATTAAATATGTGATCGAATGTGAGAGGGGGGGTGGACCGGGGGGGGCAGGAGGGCCCCGCGTGGGTGTTCGCCCGTGTTTCCCCCACGCGGGCTTGTGGCAGCGGCGCGCGCCGCTGTGGATTGGCGTTTCGGGATGTCTCGTTCTGAGCACTACCCCTACCACCCGTGCGGTGATGGCGAGGAAACCCCGTTGACAAGGCACTGCTTTTTCATGACGGTGAGTTTCCCCTTTGAGTGTATTATAATTTTGTGATAAAAATTTCAAGGAAAAAACACACACGGCCTCCTTCCTCACTTCCTTCGGGGAGGGAAGAGAGTTTGAGCGGAGAGAAAAATCTATCCGAGGCAGCGCGGGGACAGTGAGAAAAATATGAGTGGGAGAGGGAGAAGGAGGAGGAGGAGAAGGAGGGGGAGCAAATTAAAAGTTGCCAAATGGAGATATTGGGTTTCAAGAGGAGTGAGACGGGAGTAAAGGGTTTGGCTCTTCGGGTCGTCTTTGTGTTTTGGTGATCGGGGTTAGTTCGCATGGCGGGACGCGGGGTTTTTTTTTCGGTCCCGTCGCGCTTTCGGCGGCTCCCCGCCGACGTCTTCGGGGCTGGCGGCGGCTGCGGCGGCGGCGCCGCCTGCCGAGGCTAGCTAGCCGGCCAGGCCGGGCCCGGGTGTGACCCGCCGGGCGTCGCGGAGGGGGTTGGGGGGAGCGACGGCTCCGAGCGGGGCCGCCGGGGGCTGGTTCCGTCCGGGCGAACGCGACGGGGTCTTTTTTTTGGTTTTTTTTCTTTCTTTTTCCGCGGAGGGTAAAGGGGGGGGGGGGCGGATGGGAGCCTCCCCGCCGGAGAGGGACCGCGTCGGCGGGGAGCCGCCAGCGGCGGGGGCCGCTCCGGGTCTCCGCCGGCCCGCGCGCTCGGTCCCCGGACGTTAACTACGCAGCCGTTATTATTTTCCCGCCCAACGGACGGCGGCTCCCCCGAGCCCGGGAAGAGGATCGCCTCGCGGGCTGGTCTCAACGTCGACGGTTTTTTTTTTTTTTTTTTTTTTTAACCCCATATTTTTTTTAAAAAAAGGAAAAATTCGGTTTTTGTTTTTTCGTTCCGGACCGAACCGGGGCTCAAAGTCCCAGAAACGTTCCGACAAACGACCGCCTCCCGTCGCCAGACGCCCTCGGTCCGTCGACCCGGTCCGCTCGGGCAGCCGACCCCCCACAGCCTCTTAGCTCGACCGAATACCGGGCCGGGCGGCGCCGTGACCCGTTCGTGTAGCCCCGGTCCGCGGTTCGGACGGCTACTGCGACAAAAACGCCGCAAACGTCTGCGGTTCTTTGTTGTCGGAGGCCGACATACCCCCCCCTCCCTATTCCACCCCCCCACAAACGTGGCGTTTCTCCCCGAACGTTTTTTATTGTGTGAAACAGCCGCCGGGCGGCGGTTGGCGGACAAAAGCCCGGTTCTGGCCCGGTTCGGGGCCGTTTCCGCGGCGTCCTTTGTCCACACCCCCCTCCTCCTCCTCCCCCCCCCCGCCGCCCTTCTTTCAAAGATGGAGGCTGAACGCGGCCGAGCCGAAGACGAAGCCTCGCCGGGCTCCAGCCATTTTGTTGCATTGCAGCTGCAACCTGCGGCCGGGCGCCGGTCCCCCAGAACTTAACCCCCCCCAGGAGAAGCAACCCTCGGCTGTACGATAAAGAATAAAGCCACTGACCCAAGCAGGCAGAGCCCTTTACTCCCCATTGACTTATTTTTGCCGGTGCATGGTGGCAGGACGGGGAGGCACCACCTCTTTCAGTGTTGAAACTCAAACAAGCACTCCGGGTATAAAAGGATAAGGGTGGAGTTATTTACACACAAATGCCCATTTACAGATCGACTGGGACAGAGGGGGGGTGGTGGTGTGCTTAAAATAACAACCCCCCCACCACACACACACACACAGTAGTGCTAATATAAACGTCCCACACCTCCTGTCTCTCACACTTCTGTCCCACCTCGTCCTCTCACCCCTGCAGGACACAGAGGGTGAATGAATCCATGCTGGAAACCTGTGAGTCACATGACCTCACTCATAACCACGACGAGAACACACACAAGTCTCACACCTACACACACACACACGCGTGTGTGCGTGCGCGCACGAGAGAGAGAGAGATCTAGGCCATGGTGTAAATGAGCGCAAAGTCGTGTTGTGGCACCTGCTCACGCCCGTGTCTCTCCCTCCGTCTTTCAGCTGTCATGGACGATGAGGACGATCGCCATCTTCTGGATATTTTAGGGTAAAATCATCACAGATGTCTTCCCTCAGCAGCTGCCCCCCCCCCCACACACACCTGAAATCGACACATTCTGTGGTCTTCCTCCCCCGTTGAACGAGTGATCCCACATCTCTTGTTTCACCTTTTTTTTCCAGGGATGTGGACGCGTTGAACGATTATCTCCATGGCAACGCCGGCAAGTCTGTGAGTCTCGGAATTCCCGCTCACCCCGGCAGTCCGCCTGTTCTCGGTGCGTGACGTCTTGTTTCCCGCAGATCGAGGAGGACGACGTGACCAACGCCGCGTACGGCTCGGACCCGGGCTCCTTCTTCGCCAACGACACGGTGAGTCCGGCGACTCCGGGCGGGGTCGGGGGGGGGGGCCGGGCGAAGTCGGTGACCTCCGGCTTTCCGTTCGCAGACGGTCTCCAACGCCGGGCTGAAGGACGGCTCTTCGTCGGGGGGCGAGTTCGGCGAGGACTCGGCGGGCTCCGGCCTCCAGCTCCCCAGCAGCCTTTCCTTCATCGAGGATGATCTGGGCCCGGAGAGCCCGGCGGGGGGTGGACCTGGGGGGGACGACCAGCCCTTCGACATCCTGCAGAAGTCGCTCATGGAGGCCGACATCACGGAGCAGACGCTGGCCCAGGAGGCCTTGCTGGAGGCCCAGCCCGCCCCACGCTGGTGCAGGCGCCCGCCCCTTCCCCTCGCAGCTGGCCTCTGGGGGCTACGGCGGCGGCGTGAGCGTGGTCACCACCGCCCCGCCGCCGCCGCCCCCGCCACCGCCTTCCCCGCGGGGCAGTTCCTGCAGGGGGTGTCGCCGCTGCCCAACGGCTCCGCGCAGCACATCCAGGTCCTGGGCTCCTTCGGGACGGGCGCCGGCGTGATGACCCTGAGCAGCCTGGACAGGCCGTCTCAGATCGTGCTGAAGCCGGGCGCGCCCGCCACGGGGGCCCCGGCGGCGGCGGCGGCGGCCCCGGGCTTCGCGCCGACCCAAGGTCACGTGGGCCAGGTCGGCCTCCCCTTCAAGAACATCCCGCTCCAGAACATCATCATCCAGCGGAGCCCCGGGGGCACCCAGACCCTCGTCAGGCCCATCCAACCCAAACCGCTCCAGGCCGGGCCTCAGACCGTCTACAGCTTCGGGCTCCAGCCCGCCGCCGCCGCCAACGTGGTCAATGCTGTGGCGCCCGGGGGCCAGTACGCGGCCAACGGCTCCGTCGTGGTGGAGCAGCAGCCGCCGCCGCAGCCGCCGCAGGCCCAGCCCGGGCAGTTCCTGCTGCCCGCCGGCACCGTGCACGCCGCCGCCGCCGCCGACCCCCACGCGGGCGCCCTGATCTCGTCTCCGGGGGCGGTGCAGATCGTGGCGGGGCAGAACTTTGCCGCTCCGCAGGGGGGGCAGCTCATTTTGAACCAGGGAGTGGGCGGGGCCCCTCAGGCGTGGGCGGGGGTCCCCTGCGCCGCCGCCGCCCCCGCGCAGGCGCCCGGCGCCCCGGGGCGGCTGACCCTGGTCGGCCCGGCGACGGCTGGGGTCGGCGGCCCGGCGGCGGCGGCGGCGGTGGCGGCGGCGGGCCCGGTTCAGAGACTGCTGGTGACGCAGGGCCAGAACTGCACGTCCTTGTCCACCCTCCCCGGGACCGCCAAGCAGGAGCCGGACTACAGACAGGTATTCCCACATACCCTACCTACCCCCCCCCCCCCCCCCCCCCCTCGAGGTTCTAACTGTTGGCGTGTCCCCAGAACTCCTCGGTCGTCTTCAAGCAGCAGCTCAACAACGTTCACGGTAACGACGACGGCTCGTTTAACGGGAACGCTCACAACGTTTTAACCCTCTAATCTCTCTTCTGTTGCAGCAGACTCAACGCTCCATTCTCAGGTAACCCCCCCCATCCCTCGACCCCCATCCCCGTGTTTGAGGTAACACGCCTACGTTCTGTCTCCGTAGGCCAACGTCCAGAAGAGACCGGCCCCGCCCCTCACAAAGGGAGGAATGTGAGTAGCTGTGATGTCATTGAAACCCCCCTCAGAGGTGGCTCACGGTCCCGTCCCCCCCCCGCAGGATTTTGCAGCAGCTCCGGAAGGACCACGTCGCAGTCCAGGCGCCGGACCGGCGCCGGTTCTCCTCGTTCGGGGACGCCCTGCAGAGGCTCCTCCCCTACCACGTGTTCCAGGGGGGGCCGCCGAGCGGGGGGGAGTTCTCCCAGGGTACGAGCGCATCGCCCCCCCCACGAATAGAGCCCCGACTGACCCTCCCTCTCCCCCCCGCAGTGGACGAGGAGTTCGAGGAGGCGGCGGCGGCGGTGCTGAGCCGGACCTGCGCCATGGTCAACAAGTACAGGCGGCTGCTCATGGTGGAGGCCGAGGTGAGGGGGGGGGGCGAGGACCGAGGTGGGGGGGGGCGCTCTGCTCCGTGGGGGGGTCTGACCGCGTCCCCTTCCCCGCAGCGCTCCAGTCCCTCCTCGGAGATGGTGATGATCGACAGGACCTTCAACCAGGAGGAGCGCAGCACCCTGACGCAGGACAAGCGGCTGCTGCTGGTGGATCCGGGTAAGCCCCCCCCCCTACACACACACACACACACACACACACACACACACTTCCACGCCCCCCCCAGGAGTGCTCTGACCCCCCCCTTTTCCCTCCACAGACAGCTTTCTGGAAGACTTCTGCTGTGGGATGAAGTCCAAGCGTTTCCAGGACCCCCCCCGCCGTCGTCTTTGCCCAACTGCAGCTCGGACCCCGCGGAGACGGCGTACAGGACAGACTCGGTGCCCGGGTACGGCGACCCGGGGGGGGGCAGGGGGGGGGCGGACGGACCTCGGGCTCCGGAGAACAGGAAAGCCCCGGAAGCCAAGAGGCCGCAGCAACACTATGGACCCGGCGGCGGCAGCCAGGCTGCGGCCGACCCCCCCGCCTCGGTGGAGCGGTCGCCCTCGGCGGGGGGGCAGACGCACTACCAGGGCTCCCCCCAGCAGACCCTGTCCCCCCCCCAGCTCGGCTCGCCCGCCCTCCCCGACACGGACTCGGCTCTGGAGGCCGCCGTCAACAGCATCCTGGAGTGCTGAGACCGGCCCCCGCCCTTCTGTTACTGGGTCGCCCCCCCCCCACCCCGCCCCGCCAGGAGAGGTTTACCCGAGCCCTGTAGAGTGTTTTTTTTGGGGGGGCAACCAGAGGCACTTAAACTGACCTACGAGGAACCGGGCACGAGTGCAATCCAAGGATGAACCTATGAAATGTTTATGTTATCTTTATGTTAAAGAGGCAGCATCTGTAGCTCCAGCTGGGAGACGACCCCCCCCCCCACACACACACACACACACATACTCTGTGCCAGTTGATCAATTATATCTATGCTGAAAGGAGGGGGGGGGTCCGGAGGAGGAAGGGGGGGGGCAAGGACGACAACTCTGTGCCTAACTTGAGTTTTTTGTTTTAAGTGTTTACATGAAGAAACTCTATCCTAGGAAAAAAAAGAGGATCCGCTCGGTTTGTTCTGCATCCCAGACATGCCTCCGCGCACGCTGACGTGCACGTGCTCACGTGCACGCTCACGTGCACGCGCGCCGCAGAGGCAGATCTCCTTTAACAGACGTGCTCACAGACAAATTGCACTAAATGAACCAGAATGTGAACGTTCGACTGAAGCTTAAATTATTCGCTCAACTTCAGCTGCCTGCAACAACTGATCTCTCTCTCTCACACACACACACACACAGGCATACACACATGCATACACACATGCATACACACACACACACGCACACACACGTGCACACACACACACAGGCACACACACATGCACACACACACACACACACAGGCACACACACATGCACACACAGGCATACACACATGCATACACACACACACAGGCATACACACATGCATACACACACACACAGGCACACACACATGCACACACAGGCATACACACACACACATGCATACACTCACACAGGCATACACACATGCATACACACATACATATACATGCGTACACACACACAGGCATACACACACATATACACACACACACACACACACAGAGGCAGTGTTTAGGTTGTCCTAAATATGTGCGTTTTCTGTCCGTTCTCCAGCCTCATCTCTCTTTTGTACCTCAGAGGTACGCCAGCGGGGTAGTGTGTGTGTGTGTGTGTGTGTGTGTGTGCGTGTGTGAGGGGGGGGGGCAGCGACCCCACCACTGTTGACGTTTCAGGGTCGTCGGATCGAGGAGCAGCCTGTGTCAGTGATTGTACGCATCAGCCTTCTTATTGATCATATCTATGCTTCACTACCTGGACATCGCCCCCCCCCCACACACACACACACACACACACCTACGACTGTGATCTCACGCTGCACTCTCGCCTCACGTTTCGCCCTCGTGTCCTTACGTCCCCTCCTTTCCTCTCAGCAACGCAACCAAATGTCATGGGGGGGTTGGGGGGGGAGTGGGACGCTCTCGTGAACCTGCACTAACCAAACTGAGGGGGGACCAAAGCGCTCGTGACCCCCCCCAAACACACACCCATACATACGCTACAGACTGAAGGCCTTTTTTTTTTTTTCCGTGGCGTTTCGTTTCGTGCCACCGCGGCCCTCGCGCGTCTCTGCCCTTTGACCTCTGCCCCCCCAGAAGAGCGAGGTCAGAGTCTGCGCTCCTCAGGTGGTTGCTGCACGACGTGCCTCTACAGCACATATCTCTGCGCGAACGTTCGGGCGTGCACACAGTAGTTGGCGAAAGGTGATCCTGATGCATATCAGCGTCTGAGGGCTGGTCCAGATGTGCTTTCATTTCCAGTGCAGATGTTTTCTTCTGCACTCCGTTCACCGTTTGTCTCTTGATTTGTATATTTAGCTGTTTTTGTTTTTTTTGTTTTTGTATAAAAATGAAAAGCGAAACACAAAATATTTATAATTTTTCTATGAGAGAAAGAATGTAAAAGAAAACCGAGAAAATGGAAATTATTTTTTATTGTGTTGGCAAAAAAAAAAAAACGTTCAAAAAAAAAAAAACCTTTAAAAAAAAACAAAAAAAACGCGTCGGGGTAAGTTACAAAAATACTGTCATTTCTGCAAATGTACCTAATTCGTGTTCACTACAGCAGCGAGGAGTCAATAAATTTACCTGGAATCAACCACACGCGGTCCAGACGACGCCTGCCTCCCTTATTTCTCGCGCCAGAGTCCAAAACAGCTGGACGAATCCACGAGAAATCGTCGTTAAGCCGCCCCGAACCTCCGGGCCCGACCAGGGCGACATCTAGCGGCGCTTTGGGGGAACAGCCACCGAGTCCCAAAAACCCCCCCCAAAAGAGAGAAAACCTCTTCACGCCGGTTACGAAAGAACCGCAAATTACAAAAACACACTCGAGATAAATCAGTCGAACGTTAAATACGACGTAAATAAACCAGGTTAAACTCGGTCGGTTCCGTGACCTGAGGGTAAAAACACACTCATTAAGAACAATTAACGCGGTTCGCGTCGCTTATTTCATCCGTTGAAAAACTAAAGTATAAAACCTTCCGCCCCCCCCCGGGGGGCTCGTCAAATGCTATTTCCTGTCGCTTGGATGCTGCCAGAAAAACCAGTCCAGACTGGGAGATTTTCCTTTTTTTCCCCTTTTTTAAATTTCTCCGACGATCGAGGGGGAAAAACCCCGAAGTTTACGTCCTCTCCCGACGAGCTAGCGGCCTTCGGGTGGGGCGCGTTCCCCCGTCGCTCCCTTTTTTTTTTCCCCCGCCCCTTCAGTGGAACTTCCTCCAGCGATCCCGCTCTGCAGACAACAGAGTAGAACCCTCAACCTTTGACCCCCCCCCAGGGTTCATCGGGGGGGGGGCACTTACTGATGTGGGGGTACGCCCAGGCGTAGCTGAGGACGCAGTAGCCCGCCAGCAGCATGCCCACTCCGGCCACGCCCCCTTTCTTCACGTCGATGTACTTCCCGTAATACCAGCGCCAGCCTGGCGGGAGAGGAGCGCCCGTTTACGATGACGGGAAACACTTTTGGGGGGGGGTCACCCACCCGGTCCCGCAGGGCCCCTCCGGATCCAGCCGGGTTTTCCGTCCTACCAGGTAGGCGAACGCTTTAGGGCGGCGGTCCCCAACCTTTTCATCATCGGTCAATGCTTGTACGGGGGGGGGGGCACACAGATTGTTTATATGTCAAATCTAAATCTAAATCTGGGCCTTTTCCCCTTCAAAATAAAATTTCATGTCTGTTTTTTACTCATTTTGATGCTTTTGGCGCTCAAGTGACCGAGATGTAACCCAGAGAATCCAGTCATTTTTCAAAATAAAAGACTGTTCAGACTCAGATAATAACTACAACAGAAATAATAAATTATTCCTTGGCGGCCCGGTACTGATTGATCCACGGACCGGTACCAGCCCGGGGGTTGGGGACCGCTGCTTTAGGGATCCAGGTGAAGGCAGGCGGTGGGAAGGAAAACCCAGCTGGACCGTTGCCTTGTAGGACCGGATTGAACACCGCTGCTCTGAACACGATGCAGTTGAAACGCATTTTAAAACATATCTTATGATTTATTCTGTTTATTATGATTCTCTATAAAACTGTCTTGCGCAGGAAAATCCGAACTTTGAATGGTTCCGATCATTTCAAGATGCTTTCTGCTCACCAGGCTATTCTCTTCCTCTCTCTTAACGCCTATCGACTGAACATCTGTCCATCCTGAGCTGCCTATCCAGATGTTCATGGTCGTCTATTCCACGAGACGCCTCCCTACTCTTGAGGGAACCCGGTCCCACGAGGCCCGAGGCCCCGCCGGGCTTTCTGTTCCGCCGGTGTGATGGAAAACCCGGCTCCGGACCAGGGCAACTCACCTTTTCGGACCACCTCCACCAAGTCGCTCGGGCGGGAGGG
Organism: Lagocephalus sceleratus; assembly: GCA_911728415.1. Taxonomy (NCBI): domain Eukaryota; kingdom Metazoa; phylum Chordata; class Actinopteri; order Tetraodontiformes; family Tetraodontidae; genus Lagocephalus; species Lagocephalus sceleratus. The sequence goes on along the minus strand of CAJVRN010000231.1, from coordinate 2,688,953 downwards.
GCCGTTGGCGACCAGCCAGCCGGGGACGTCCTTCAGCCTCACCTGCGCCAGATGTTGCCCTGCCGGAACACCTGCGGGACAGAGACAGCCCAGGTGAGCGGCTGTGGAGGGGGCGGAGCCGGAGGCCCTAGCCCCGCCCCCCCGAGGCCGACCTGCGGCGCTGCTCCCGGAGGGACCCGTCTCCCCGGGGACCCGGGCGAGCGGCGGGGGCGTCGGCGGCGTCCTTGCCGCGGGAGGCAGGCGGGGGGGGGCGGACCTGGGGGGGTCGGCGCCGGGCTGGATGTGGACCAGGGGGCCGAGGGCTCTCCTGTCCCGGCCTAAGAGGGCCCTCGCGTCCTGCAGGGTGATCCCGGGCCGGGGGCCGCCGCCGGGGGCCGCGGGTAGAGGTCGCGCCCCCTCTTTGGCGGGGGCGTCGGCTTCGGGGGGGCGTCGGTCGCCCCGGGGTCGGGAGGCGTCCTGCCCAGGACCGACCTTCGCCCCCGAGGCGGTCCCGGCTCCCTTCGGGGGTCCTTTGGGGACCTTCGGGGCCCCTGAGGCCTTCCCTCCGGTCCCTGAGGGCCCCTGGGTCGAGGGCGAAGCACCAGCCGGAGGCGGTTTCTTCTTCTTCTTCGCTGACACAGGCGACGAAGAGCTCGCCGCCGCTGCCACCGCCGCCGCCACCTTCTCGCCCTTGGCCCCGACCGCCGGGGACGACCCCCCCCGGGTCCGGGCGGCCTCGGGGGGGCCGGCTGCTGCCTTACAGTGCGGGAGGTGAGTCCTCAACCTCTTAAAGGTCTTCCCACAGAACGGACACACCTCTGAGGAGAGAGAGAGAGACACACCTGAGCGAGACTCACCTGAGCGACGCTCACCTGTGCTCAGACAACGGACACGTGGTCGTCAAGCGTCTGATCAGCGACGCTCTCGGAGCGGGTCGACAACCTTTAAGGAGCAGTGGGGAACCACGTGAACATTTTAACGGTGGTTTCTGTGCTACCTGTTGACGCTCACCTGAGCTCATTCTCAGCGTCAAAGCCAGCGAATCGAGGGGGCGCGTGGCCCGAGTTCAGACGGGGGTCGTTAAAGTAAAGGGGGGAAAGGGCGACTGCGACACGAGATGCGACATTTGACCAAAACTAAACACTACAGACGCGATACTTTGACAAAGTTTGACATTATTCGCGTTCGGGGACACGGCGTTCGCGAAAGGACCCTTTAGGCGGCCGCTAAAGGGCCTGAAGGTAAAACTAAACACGCCCGGTGGGTGTTTAAATATTTACACCTCCGTCAAAGTATGGACGTGACAATCGACGTGAGGTTACAGATGCTTAATGACGCCGTTTGAGGCAGGCGATCAAATCACAGGCGTGTGTTTGCGGCGTGATTACTTCACGGACCGGGTCGCTTTTTGAGATAGTTCCCCCCCACGTACTTCCGGTTTCGCCCCGCCACCGCACGTCGCCTCAAAAGTTTAGTTTAACGTAATTTGAAGTTACAAACTCTACCTTAGGTGACGTAACACCATTTTAATCACGTTATTATACGCCAAACCTATTTTGTTCATTTACTGCTATTTATTTCCCTCACACGAGCTAACAACATTACATTAAGGAGTGTAACACTGTCTGATGAATTGCATATTTAATTACATAAACATGTAATTTAAACAGACGGGCCTGATTATATTAGAAAAGTGAATTTTTATTGATAGGGTTACAGTGGTATGAGACTTGGCACAGGACTGGATTTCAAAAAAGATGGGAAAAAACAAAATTACACAAAAAACATCTACATCGTTCATTCATCGTTCGTTAGGAAAGCAGTGATTTGAAACACATTCCAAATGGAAAAAAAATATGACATTTCTACAATCATTTACATATATGAAGAAAAACCTGGACATATTTACATGGCAACAGATTACAGTATATACAAGGGCATGCAGACTAACGGTTCTCATTGGAGAAATGGGAAGTGTCCCAAAATCATATCAGATGATTTGGCAGAAATAAGGCTTTTTAAGAGAGAAGAAATTCCAAATATGTTTCAAAAGGGGAAGTAATAAACTGCGTAATATTGCATTTTCAGCTGGGCCAGGAGTCACAGGCCTCATTTGACTGGTCACGACTCTGGTTGCAGAATGTTTTTTTTTTTTTATACAAGTGGAGCAAATCTCTGTACAGGTATTAACAGACCTTCAGCACCCAGACAAACAGGGTGGGCCCGTCCCTTTAAAAGGCATCTAACCACACGAAAACACAGGGAGAGTCCAGATTGAAGGGGGGGGGTCAAAGTCAGGAGGACGCAGTACCAGGCACCGTCCGGCTCACCACGCTGGAGCCTGGCTGGGTCGGTCCGACGGTCCGAATTCACTCATTTCGCCAAAAAAAAACAAAAACAAAAAAACAAAAAAGAAACACAGAAGCGCTAATGCCAGTTTTCACTCAACCCTGAGACAAGAAGAAAAAGTGGACTGAAATTTTGCTCGCCCTCGCACGCGGCGCGGGCGCGCCGATCGGGATCTCTGCCCTCGACTACGTTTAAAAGTCAAACCAGAATCAGGGAGTTTAAGATTGATCAGAGACGCACGACTTGAACAGCAATCAGGTCTCCTCGGGCCAGCAAGCGGAAGAACGTTACCGGGTTCAGTCCTGACGCGGCGCCCTCGCTCAAGCAGCCGTTTAACACCCGGGACACGCGGGTGGGGGTGGGGAAGGGGGGGTCGGGGGAAGGGGGGTGGGGGTTCAGGAGATCATCGCCGCCGACGATGGAAGAGCGACCCGGACCCACGGCCACGTGTCTGTATCTCTGGATTCCTGGAAAAGTCCAAGTCCAAGTCTGTCCTCCGGTCAAAGTCCCGGGAGGAGGCGGCGAAGAGCCGATGTTTCCCAACCCCCCCCCCCCTCCTCCTCTCCCCCCTCGCTTGTCCTCGCCGACACGTCGTCCCACCTACTGAACCCAAACCGACAGGAAGGCCGACTCTTCGGAGAGGAGCGTAAAAACTAATATAAAAACGTCTGAAGAACGCGGACGTCTGCGGAACTCGTCTCCTCGGGGAGGGGGAGGGGGGGGCCCGGGGGGCCGCGCCCCCCCACCCACCCCGCTCGGGTCCTCTGCGGTCATTGGAGCATGAGCTGCTTGAGGTTGTCGTGCAGGATGGTGTCCTTGACGTCCCGGAACACCAGCCGGATGTTCTCCGTGTTGATGGCGGTGGTGAAGTGGTGGTAGAGCGGCTTCTGCGTGGCGTCGCGCCTCCTCGCCCGGAAGCACTCCACCATGAAGGCCTGGACGTCCGCCAGGCTGTGCTCCGGCCCGGCGTACTCGGGGAAGTAGTCCTTGAGCGGGACGCTCTTCACCTTCTCCTCCAGCAGGTCCGTCTTGTTGAGGAAGAGGATGATCGACACGTTGACGAAGACGCGGTTGTTGACGATGGTCTCGAAGATGTCCAGCGACTCCCGTAGCCGGTTGGTCTGGCGGTCCTCCATCAGCACCTTCGGGGAGACGAGGCGCCGTTAGGGCGGAACCGAAGGGGGGCGGGGCCTAGACCTTCGCCGCGGCCTCACCTGGTCGTACTCCGAGGACGAGACCAGGAAGAGGATGGAGGTGACGGAGTCGAAGCACTCGAACCAGCGCCGGCGCTCGGAGCGCTGCCCGCCCACGTCCACCATCTTGAAGGGGACGTTCTTGATCTCGAAGTCGTACTCGTGGATGCCCTTGGTGGGTTTGCGGGCCAGCAGGATGTCCTGCTGGCTGGGCACGTACGTCTAAAGGGGGGGGTCTGTTAACCAGGCGGGCGGGGGGCGAGCTCACGACCTGAGGTGAGAGCCGAGACCGCCGGGGGAGGCGTCGAACGCAGCGCGCGTCGGGAGCAACTTACCGGGTCGCCGAGCTTATCCAGATTATCCAGGAAATACTTCACGGACTCGCCCTGGACGGGACAGGAAGAGGTCGGTTATTCTGCACGTCTGACTGCA